>JARYGA010026145.1:0-249227 GCA_030545235.1 Helianthus tuberosus
CCAAGAGAAACCATCCTAACTGTAACAAATATGGTCGACACCACAGCGGGCCATGTGAGTAGAACCATTGCTAGCGATGCAATAAGCTAGGGCATGAAGCAAAGGAATGCAGGAGCCTGTACCCAGCAAGGCATAAACCGACCACGACAACAGCATCAGCAGCAACAAGCCAACAATCGGGGATGCTATCATTGTGGAGCAGAGGGGCATATCAAGAATAACTGCCCTCAATTGAGTAAAAACAACAACCAAGGCGCTGGGAACAGCAACAACGGTGGAAATGGCGCAAGAGGAAGAGCGTTTGTGATAGGCGCTAGTGAAGTAAGGAATGATCCCAATGTTGTAGCAGGTAAATTCCTACTTGATGACCGTTATGTTTCTGTACTATTTGATTCTGGAGCCGATGCAAGCTATTTATCTCTATGTATTAGTAAAAAGCTTAAGCCTAGGCCAACACCTTTAGACTCTAAGCACGTCGTCGAATTAGCTAATGGTAGAAACATCGAGGCCTCACACGTCATCAACAATTGTAAACTCGTACTATCTGGTCGGACTTTTCTCATCAACCTCTTTCCCATTGTTCTTGGAAGCTTCGCCGTCGTTATTGGTATAGATTGGTTATCCAAACATCGAGCTGAAATACTATGTCAAGAGAAAGTCGTTCGTATTCCTCGTTCTTTTGGTGAACCCCTTATTGTTCAAGGCGATAAAAGTGGTGCAGTCACAGGTATCATTTCATTCTTGAGACCCAAAAATGTTTGCGAAAGGGCCATACCAGTATTCTAGCACTCGTTACTGACACCCAGGAGAAAGAAAGGAAGATTGAAGACTTTCCCATCGTGCGCAACTTTCCTGAGGTATTCCCTGAGGAATTACCTGGCATACCGCCTCATCGTCAAGTTGAATTCCAAATCGAGCTCACTCCTGGAGCAGCACCATAGCTCATGCACCTTATCGACTAGCCCAAGCTGAATTGGAGGAATTGTCTACGCAATTGTAGGATCTGTCGGATAAAGGTTTTATCCGTCCAAGCTCGTCACCCTGGGAAGCTCATGTACTATTTGTTAAGAAGAAAGACGTCACTTTTCGTATGTGAATCGATTATCGCAAGCTAAACAAGGTTACCATCAATAACCGATACCCACTCCCGCGCATTGACGATCTGTTCGACCAGCTGCAAGGGTTGAGTTATTATTCTAAGATTGACCTACGATCAGGCTATCATCAGTTGAGAGTCCGAGACGAGAACATCTTTAAAACAGCCTTCAGAACACATTACGGTCACTATGAATTCCTTGTTATGCCTTTTGGAATGACAAACGCACCTGCGGTTTTCATGGATCTCATGAACCGAGTATGCAAACCATATCATGACAAATTCGTGATCGTATTCATCAACGACATCCAGATCTACTCGAGGGATTGAGAAAAACACGAGCAACACCTACGTCTTATTCTGGAACTCTTATTGTAACAACCCTCATTAAAAGTCCTATTTTATTATTTTATCCAATAGGAAACCCTAATTGAGACACCTAAGTGATTCTGCACAAACCCTACAAATTTCAGAACAATCAGAATCAGGATCAGGGCCCCTAAAACTCAGGGGGGGCATTCCCTACTCAACGATTATCCTTATAAGTTATTATAAAAATCGAATTTAATCAAACCGTCGACTCAGCATGCCTACTACCACACGTAGCAAGCTTATAGTAAAAATGCATCCCTTACGGACCGTAAGGGTTGAGTCTTACGGTCCGTAAGCTAAGTCAAAATCGTGTATAAATAGCAGGAGTTGGGACTTGATTATGCGCACAAAAACGACGAAGAAACTCAAAATACACGCTGAGATATCGTCCAAATACTTTCCAAACACACACGAATCACTAATTAGTATAGCGGGGTGCTGCCGCAAACAGGGTATTAACTCGATCGCTGCTACGATTCATTGTCCGATCGATCAATGTACTCAATAGATGTTTAAGTGCTGCCCACATTAGGGTGATGGTTTGTCATTAATCGTTAATTCGATGGATGTTTAAGCATAGCACTTTGTCATTCGTTGTGAGGGTTGATCTCGTGAGTTATCGTAAATGCTGTATTAAGTTACTTACCTAGTTCGTGTGCACTAGGTTACAAGGCTAATTAATAGGCGAAGCTCTGCCTGTATAAATCTGCAATATATCAAGGCTTATCTGTAGACTAAACTTTGCCCGTAGAAATCTGCAATGTGAGTCCATTCTCTTTTATCACCTTTTTGTGATATAATTATATTTACAAATGCTTTCCAAAATCATAAAGGTTTACCTGTTATACTTACAGTGATTAAATTTTTATATTCTATAATAACTGCTGGTATAGGAGGTTTTATACATTATTTGATCCTCATTACTATTAGCTAGAAAGATAGCTAATAATAGCATGACCACAATCACAGTGAGAATTATGCCTCAGTAGCCATAACCTATAACTAATATTATTTTAACATTAAATCGTTAATAAATTTATGTTTGAAATAAATCTCAAAAGTGTATACCATAATAAAATAATCAAGTATAATGTATTCTACTATACGAAGATTATATTGTTAGTCACGTTAATATATCAAATAATGATATTACAAATATTTAATTAACATATTATATTTGATAAGTAATAGTAGTTTGACATAAAATGATATATGTCATTTTCTGGATTGAATGGTTTTGTGCCATAAGTAATATATTTGACAAAGTAATGTCACCGGACACAACTAAGTCCAGAGTTACTAGTTGAGAGAATGATCAACAGTGACATGACCAAAAGCACTAGTTGAGAGAATGATCAACAGTGTCATGACTAGAATCACTAGTTGAAACAATGATCAACAGTGATATGACCAGAATCACTAGTTGAAAGAATGATCAACAGTGATATGATCACCGTCACAGGAATCGCCTAGTGACAGATAAATTGAATAATAGTAAAATATAATTACTTGATAAATTCACTATTGGACGAAAGTAAGCCAATGAGTGATATGATTACTGTCACATCGAAACTACCACCATGTGACAAATACTGATTGAGTTGGGTAAATATAAACAAATATAAAAACCTTAATGCTGTAAGGTATAACAATATATTTTATAAAAATGGAATGAACTCACTCAGTATTTCCACTGACAAAACCTTTTTCAAATATTTTGTCAGGTAATTACAGTAGATTGGAATAAGAGCTGGATACGACACTGAAAGGCTTCAAGAAGTGGCTTATTTTATTAATTAAATCAAATTAAGAAATATTGTTTTATGTAAACAAATTTATCTTATTAAAGCTACCTTTGTAAAACATGGGTTTATCTCATCTATTTAATAAATAAAAATCCGGTGTTTCTAAACTCTGATATTTTTCCTAACTCACGGTCCTGATGAAATTTCCGCTGCAATATTTTATAAAATTAATCACCGGTACCACTGGGCTGTTCGCAACTCCCGATTCCGTCTAGGGTGGGTCGGGGGTCGTGACAGAAGGTGGTATCAGAGCCACTTGTTTAAGCTATTTAGGTGTTCTTTTAATACCTAAACAATAAAGTTAGGAAACTGATACAAATTAACATATGTGTTATACATGAATATATATATGTCGATATGCACATATAATATCCTGGAAGTATTGTTTTGTTTTAATTATTCTATGTTATTAATAAGTGAAAATGTTTGCAATTCAGATGTCGAATGAAGTACCACATAATCCAGAAGTTCATGCTAATAATGAAAATCCTTTGGATAAAAATGCTATAGAAAATCTAATAGCCCAAGGAATAGCTAATGCTTTACCTTTAATAATTAAAGCTGTTAAAAATCCCGTAGAACCCACCAAAGTTGTGAGTAGCAAGCATACTCGTAACGATGGTTTTAGCCATAGTGTCAATGGAGGTAATGATGATGTTATCAAAACCCCATTTCCCAAGAAAAAGAAGGCGATGACTCTCGGGTGTACCTATAAAGAATTTCTAGCCTGTAAACCAACTGAGTTCGCAGGCAGTGAAGGTGCCACGGCTGCTCTGCGATGGTTGGAAAAGACAGAAGCTGTTCTTACAATCAGAAAATGTGCCGAAGAAGATAAGGTGATGTATGCATCTAGCCTCTTTAAAGAAGAAGCCTTAGAATGGTGGAATACAATTCTTCAGGCAAAAGGAAGTGACATGGCTTATGCCATGAACTAGGAAAAATTCAAGGAAATGGTAGAAAGGAAATTTTGTCCTCCTTATGAAAAGGAACGAATGGCTAACAAGTTCCTAAATCATAAAATGATAGATGTAAATTGTCGTGAATATACGACAACGTTCTTCGAATATGCAAGAATGGTACCAACTCTGGCTTCGCCAGAACCTGTACTAATTTCTCGTTATATTTGGGGATTAATTAGCGAAATCCGAGACATAGTCAAGGCCGCTAGACCACAGACTATTGAAGAAGCAGTTGAACTAGCTAATATGTTGACAGATGGACTAATCCGCAGAAGAGAAGAAAACAAGAAGAAAGAGTTAGCCCAGAAAATTTTCCAAGAATTCAAAAAGACAGGAACTGAATCGTCATTGGAGCAACCTATCTGCAGAAGCTGTAACAAAAAGCATTCAGGAAAATGCCGTTTTAGGAGAACACCCTACTGTGACTTCTGCAAGATGGCCGGGCATATAGAGGAAGAGTGTAGAAGGAAAACTAATGTTTGTTTCAATTGCGGAGAAACAGGACACATCAAACCATATTTCCCAAAACTAACCAAAGCACTTGACAACAAGGCCAGAACAACAGACGGAGCTAAGAAGAACACGCGAGCATTCGTACTTACTACGCAAGAAGCAGAAATGATTCCAGACGTAATCGCTGATATGTAATATCTAAGTTAAGTTACTATTTTACCCTAGTACAAATAAAAGTTTATAAATAAATACATTCTGTCAAGTATTTCATCTATTCAAAACCATAACAGACTTGTTTGGTTTTCACTTTCACCGAATCATTTATTTGGTCACGTTCACCTTGTGGTAACGTTTTCACAAAAAATTGAAGCTTGTGCTAATCTCGTTGCACACCTTATATACGGGTTTAATTATTTATTTATATTGAATCCGCTTTGCTGGTTTATTCTATAAAATCAATCTTAACACAATCATGTGCTAAGATAATGATACACAAATTCATTTCATATCTCAGTGTATCTCTTAAGGATTTTTATATCAACAATCGAGCGCTTCGTAATCTTTATTGCTTTATCATCTTTTATCGAAAAACATTATTCAAATATTTCAATTTCAATCCTACTAGATTTATTTGAAACATTCAGATTTACTTCATTTGATTTAAAGCATGGTGAAACTCATTTCATTCACCGCTACTATTTTCAATTACTTCGACACCTTGTGGTGGCATTTTCTTTAATTTGTAGCTTGAGCTATTCTCATTTTCACACCTGATGTACGGATTTATTTATTTCCTTTATGTTATCTTAAACAATCTTAATACAATTATGTGTTAAGATAAGAGTACACAAATTCATATCATATTCCGGTGTACCTCTTAACGTTTCTTTCATCATTGATCGAAAATTCTATAAATATTCATTTGGTCTTTTCATTATCAATTGAAAATCCTATTCGAAATGAATATCCAAATTAAAGCTTTCAGTTAATTACACGGTGAAATTGTTCGGTCACCGTAATTATTGAATTATTTCAATCATTACGACACCTTGCGGCGTCGTTATAAACTTATAGCTTGGGTTAATCATAATCATACGAACCATTCAAAACCACGTATGTCTTTCATTTGACTCGTTATTAAAAATAGTCTTAATGCAATTATGTATTAAGACAATGATACACTAAACTCTGTTGTATTTCGGTGTATCCTTAATGTCAACACACTGATTTCTCTTTTGTTATGATTCGATAGTTAACAATCATTTTCGTACTTTTATTTCATTTTTGAACTTGTTGATTCTGAGTCTTCCTCAGTTGCCAATCAAAGTAAGTTTTCTTTTGACAATGAATTTTATTGATTCTAAAAAGTCATTTACAAACATTCGATTTAAACATCTATTTGATCCTATATCTTTTGGCTTGAACCTAGTTACATTGGAAATTATATCATTTCATCTCATTCGTTTGAAATCGATTTCTTGAAAAAATTCAATTGAACCATTGAGTCCTATTTATTGTATAAACTCGTATTCACAGAATTTGATATTTAATTCTGTGTCATTTTGTTGACTAAAATATGACATAAATCTTTAAGAAATATCGTAACCCAAATCTCGAGAACGAGATTTTTATCAAGGTGGGGAGAATGTAACAACCCTCATTAAATGTCCTATTTTATTATTTTATCCAATAGGAAACCCTAATTGAGACACCCAAGTGATTCTGCACAAACCCTACAAATTTTAGAACAATCAGAATCAGGATCAGGGCCCCTAAAACTCAGGGGGGGGGGGCATTCCCTACTCAACGATTATCCTTATAACTTATTATAAAAATCGAATTTAATCAAACCGTCGACTCAGCAGGCCTACTCCCACACGTGGCAAGCTTATAGTAAAAATGCATCCCTTACGGACCGTAAGGGTTGAGTCTTACGGTCCGTAAGCTAAGCCAAAATCGTGTATAAATAGCAGGAGTTGGGACTTGATTCTGGGCACAAAAACGACGAAGAAACTCAAAATACACGCTGAGATATCGTCCAAATACTTTCCAAACACACACGAATCACTAATTAGTATAGCGGGGTGCTGCTGCAAACAGTGTATTAACTCGATCGCTTCTACGATTCATTGTCCGATCGATCAATGTATTCAATGGATGTTTAAGTGCTGCCCACATTAGGGTGATGCTTTTTCATTAATCGTTAATTCGATGGATGTTTAAGCATAGCACTTTGTCATTCGTTGTGAGGGTTGATCTCGTGAGTTATCGTAAATGTTGTATTAAGTTACTTACCTAGTTCGTGTGCACTAGGTTACAAGGCTAATTAATAGGCGAAGCTCTGCCTGTATAAATCTGCAATATATCAAGGCTTATCTGTAGACTAAACTTTGCCCGTAGAAATCTACAATGTGAGTCCATTCTCTTTTATCACCTTTTTGTGATATAATTATATTTTCAAATGCTTTCCAAAATCATAAAGGTTTACCTGTTATACTTACAGTGATTAAATTTTTATATTCTATAATAACTGCTGGTATAGGAGGTTTTATACATTATTTGATCCTCATTACTATTAGCCAGAAAGATAGCTAATAATAGCATGACCACAATCACAGTGAGAATTATGCCTCAGTAGCCATAACCTATAACTAATATTATTTTAACATTAAATCGTTAATAAATTTATGTTTGAAATAAATCTCAAAAGTGTATACCATAATAAAATAATCAAGTATAATGTATTCTACTATACGAAGATTATATTGTTAGTCACGTTAATATATCAAATAATGATATTACAAATATTTAATTAACATATTATATTTGAT
Source organism: Helianthus tuberosus (assembly GCA_030545235.1). Lineage (NCBI taxonomy): Eukaryota > Viridiplantae > Streptophyta > Magnoliopsida > Asterales > Asteraceae > Helianthus > Helianthus tuberosus. The sequence goes on from JARYGA010026145.1 coordinate 7,517, forward strand.
AAGTAATAGTAGTTTGACATAAAATGATATATGTCATTTTCTGGATTGAATGGTTTTGTGCCATAAGTAATATATTTGACAAAGTAATGTCACCGGACACAACTAAGTCCAGAGTCACTAGTGGAGAGAATGATCAACAGTGACATGACCAAAAGCACTAGTTGAGAGAATGATCAATAGTGTCATGACTAGAATCACTAGTTGAAAGAATGATCAACAGTGATATGACCAGAATCACTAGTTGAAAGAATGATCAACAGTGATATGATCACCGTCACAGGAATCGCCTAGTGACAGATAAATTGAATAATAGTAAAATATAATTACTTGATAAATTCACTATTGGACGAAAGTAAGCCAATGAGTGATATGATTACTGTCACATCGGAACTACCACCATGTGACAAATACTGATTGAGTTGGGTAAATATAAACAAATATAAAAACCTTAATGCTGTAAGGTATAACAATATATTTTATAAAAATGGAATGAACTCACTCAGTATTTCCACTGACAAAACCTTTTTCAAACATTTTTCAGGTAATTACAGTAGATTGGAATAAGAGCTGGATACGACACTGAAAGGCTTCAAGAAGTGGCTTATTTTATTAATTAAATCAAATTAAGAAATATTGTTTTATGTAAACAAATTTATCTTATTAAAGCTACCTTTGTAAAACATGGGTTTATCTCATCTATTTAATAAATAAAAATCCGGTGTTTCTAAACTCTGATATTTTTCCTAACTCACAGTCCTGATGAAATTTCCGCTGCAATATTTTATAAAATTAATCACCGGTACCACTAGGCTGTTCGCAACTCCCGATTCCGTCTAGGGTGGGTCGGGGGTCGTGACACTTATGCAACGAACAACTCTACGCCAAGTTCTTGAAGTGTGACTTTTGGCTTCGTGAAGTCCATTTCCATGGTCATGTAGTCAATGAAGCTGGGATTCACGTCGATCCAGGTAAGATCAACTCTATCAAGAACTGGCCAACTCCTAAGACTCCCACCAAAATCCGTCAATTCTTGGGATTGGCGGGATACTATCGTAGATTCATCGAGGGATTCTCGATAGTCGCTCAACCCCTCACGACTCTAACCCAGAAGGGTATTGCCTGTAAGTGGAATGATGCTCAGGAATCTACTTTTCAGAAGCTGAAGGAGAAACTCTATAGTGCCCCTATTCTTTCGTTACCTGATGGTACCGACGTTTTTGTCATCTACTTCAATGTGTCTATTCAAGGACTCGGTTGCGAGCTGATGAAACACGAGAAAGTTATCGCTTATGTTTCCCGACAACTCAAGATCCACGAACGGAATTACACGACACACGATCTGGAACTGGGAGCAGTAGTCTTCGCACTCAATATTTGGAGACATTACTTGTACAGTACCAAGTGCACAATTTACACCGATCACAAGAGCCTCCAGCATATATTGGACTAGAAGGAGTTGAACATGCGGCAACGCCGATGGGTTGAACTCCTAAACGACTACGAGTGCGCAATCAAGTATCATCCGGGTAAGGCAAATGTTGTGGCTGCTGCCCTAAGCCGAAAGGAAACCAAACATAAGCGTGTACGTGCCTTACAGCTTACCATTCACTTGTACCACCTTAACCAAATCCGAAATTAAAATTCACGTTATTTTTCTTCACATTGTTCCGTCGTTAGTTCTAATGGTGTCATCAGAGGTGTTGATTTTCACCGATTTTTTGGACATCAAAGGTACGATACTCTTCATTTATTTTATAGTCATGTTTCTTTTCCACCATAAGGTACAGTTCCAATGGGTTGTGAGTGAAATAGCTTTGTTGTGAACTTTGTACAACATAATTTCATAGTATCGAGTGAACTTTGATTATATTTAAAAAAAAAGAAGCAATGTTGATTGGTTTATATCTAGTTGTTTAAGGACTTTTTTGCTATGAATCTTTGTATGCCTCTTCTTCTTCAAGTAATACTAGTAATAATCTTGTTGAATTTTGTTATTTATATAGTTGAATTATGTTATTTATTTAGTTGCTTATCATCTTAAAACTTGAATTATAGGCCAAATTATGCAAGAATCATTGATTTGGAAGACCATCCATGGGATCCCGCCGGACGAAAATCAATTTTGTCTTATGAAGTTAACCAAAGAGATGAAATTAAACGGCCGTATTTGAATAAAGGTCCATGTCAACCGCAAGGTCATGTTTTTCCAAAACGAGATATTGGTGGTAGATTAAGACAATTTAGTCCCGATTGGTTTAAGAACTTTGGATGTTGGTTAGAGCATTCACATCCATTCCACCAAAGTATGTGAGTAACGTTTTTATAATATAAAGAGTATAAAAAGTGGTTGTGAGTGGAGGAGAGAGAAAATGTTACTGTTCATCTATATATTTGAGAGAACACTGTTCGCCCCCTATAGTTTTTTAGTTTATTTCAAAAGTGGTTGTGAGTTGAGAAGACAGAAAATGTAATGATAAAGGTATAAACAATATTATTTAATTGAAAAGGAGGGAGAAAATGTGGTATTTTTTAGTGTAATATAGGGTAAAAATATGGTGGAATGGATGTGAATGCTCTTAGAATATAGTGTAAAATCGGATGTCGTATTTTGCTTGGTTTGCTACTTGTTCAAAGAAAGTGGTCAAAAAGATGAATTTGTGACCGACGGATACCATGGTTGGAACAAAAAAGATAGTTTGGGTATTCATGTAGGGGGGTTGGTTCCGGTACAAACCATATTTATCATACAAACCGTAAGAACATATCCTAGCATTTAAAAAAAATTAAATTAACACATACTAAAACAATACATACATAAAAGTAGCACTTTTGAATTATATTAGTATAACAACCCTAAAGAAAACCGACACCCTCATAAAATTTCCGACACACTAAAAATATTTAAAATATCCCAATATGTCCCTAAAAACACCCCATACGTGAAAACCAAGCCCAATATACGTTATGCCATTAAAAATAAATTAAAAACACGAAAATTGGGGTTTAGGCGGGCCACGTAAGCCACCCCTTAAGCTTACGCGGGCTGCGACCGGGTGAAGGCTGGCGAAACCCTGGGCTGCCACGTGGCAGCCACACGTCGAGACTAGGAAGCTGACCCGGACAAGCTAAACCCTACCCAGACTACTACGCGGGCCACGTAGCCCGTGGTCTCTGTTTACACGGGCCGCGTAAAAGGCCAAATCAGGCCCTATAAGTAGCATGCATCGGCAGTTCAGTCTGTTCGTTCAAAATTCGACTTTCTCTCTCAATTTTCTTATACTAGGCACTATACTCGGGCATAATACCCCTCTAAATAATGAAGTTCTGCTCCGTTGTAAGTGTCATAACCCCTGGATACGTATTAGATACTCTTCCCGATTGATCTAGGGTTCCGTAACGGCTGTCGTGGTTCTGCCCGACGTAGTCGTTGGAATGCCGTCTCGGGGAGGGTATTACTAATGTTAAAATGGGTTATTATACTAACACGTGTGCATTTGTGTAAATTATAGATTGTCACCAGGAAACCCTAAAGGATAATCTAAGACAGCAATGTGAGTAATCTCCTTTTTATTAACTGTTTTTACAAAACCTCACACAAATTAATTATATATTAAGCAGTTATTGAGTATTTGTAAGGATAAAATTATCGTCGGTATGTTGGGGTTTTGTATACAAAATTAGTTACTGCCTTGCGAGGAGTAACTTTTCCACAAGTCGGTTTTGAGAGTACCGTGGGTGGTAATTGATATGACTTGGAAACAAATGTAATTGCGAGACCACCCTCAATATTGTACAATGGAATTTATTTAAACTTGATTAAACTAGGATTCACTCACCAGTATTTCCCACTAACAAAATGTTTTTAAACACGTTTCAGGTAACAAAATGTGAAAGCCAAATAGAAGCCAGCTGGACAGCACTGAAGGCTTGGAAAAGTGGCAATAAAGTTACCTAAAAAGAAATAGATGTTTTTATTAAATAAAAATAGGATTTATTCCTAAGAAAATGTGTGTACTTAAAACTTGTGTTTTATCCCATGTGTTTGATATTATGAAAGTGTGGTATTTTACTCTGATAAAATATTTCCTAACTACGGTCCTGATGAAATTTCCGCTGCTAAAATTAGACAATACCAGATACCACCGAAACTGGCTCGCGGCCGCCCGTTCCCGTATTTGTTTAGGGGGACGGGGGTTGCGACAGAAGTTGGTATCAGAGCTAAGCCACTGATTCAGCCACAGAAGTGTTCTGCTGACACCAAAATTCAATCTGTTAGGAAATAAATTACGGAAATACGTGCATAATTGTATTTTATTGTTGTGTGTTATTTGATTATTTGTTAGTTTACAGTATGAGCGACCAAGGACCATCTGACGCGTACCGTCAATTGTGTGATTTGCCTAGAAGCGAAGGTGCCTCTTCTCAGCCTGCCCTCTCAGGGTACTCTGCTGATACGGAAGAAGGAATATTCATATTTAAGTCTCAGTCTGAAGAGCCATTCCCTCAAAAAAAAAAAAAGAGGATGGTTCAGTAGGGGAGCACATGAGCGTAGAAAGCGTATGAAAAAGTTACAAGACCAGAGAGCACTAGCACTAGCCAAAAGAGAAATCGATGCCTATGCCCAGGAAATGATTAATAGGGGTATAGCCAATATCCACATCTTAGCAACCACTGCAGCTGACCCTAACCTGGAACAAATGATAGCACCCCAACCCCAACCACAATCACCATTTCCTGACCAACCAATGGAAATAGAAAACCCTGAAATCAAGTAGAAATCCATGATTTCAACCCGGAGGAGATACCTAGGGTACCCGCACCAAATCCCTTAGACCCAAATTACGACCCATGGTGGGATGACAATTGGGACTATGTGCAACGTTACCCGATACACGAAGACATGCCCATGCAAAACCTAGGAGCCTACCCAGGGTTGGACCCTCTAGATCCCTACTATGATAACGATGTATTCATTAGGGAGATTTTAGAGAATCCTTACCCATTTCTGGCACCTACACCCCCATACCAGGAACCTGCACCCCAGATTCCGAACCCAGTGCTAGAACCTGCACCCCAGATTCCGAACCCAGTGCTAGAACCTGCACCCCCAATGAGTGCAGAAAACGTACAAGAACTTAGGACATTTGGTGAGGAAATTTTAGAGAATAGTGAAAGGATGAGACAGGTGGGAGAGCGACTCGTCTGGAAGTACGACGAGTGCAATATGGATTTCTGGATGAATCCATATCCGTAGAAGTGATGGTGGAGAAGGTTATAATAATAATAATAATAATAATAATAAAATATGTGTGTATGTGTATGAAAAAAAAACTACGGATGCCTACTATTAGTAGTGTAACTTTAAATTTCAGTCGGTATTGTAATTTTAATTTATGTACTGGTATGTAATAGATGCATATTATATGAATAAAGTAAAGTCGCAATGATCGACGCTTTTGACCAAAGTGCGTGACATGTGATTGACTATATTAAATATTATTTTGTGATTATTAATGCGTGGTAAATGTTTAAAATTCAGATGGACAACGAAGTGAACCAGGAAAACCTGAACAATGAAAACTAGAATGATAACCAGAGTAACATTAACTTGGTTAATGAGAATCCGAACAACAACAATAAAAATGGAAACCAAGTGGATAATAGTGTCATCCAACACATAGTGGCACAAGGAATTATAGATGCAATGCCATATATTCTTCAAACTGTTAAGGATGCTAATAATATAAGTAAACATAGCAGTAAGCGACCCTCTGAACCTGCAAACAGCGTGAACAATGGACCTGTACTTCAAGTGCCCATTCCCAAAAGAAGAAGAACCGTGCCTTATGGTTGTTCTTATAAAGAATTCTGGTCCTGCAAACCAATAGAATTCTCGGGCAATGAATGACCCATTGCAGCTCTATGCTGGATAGAAAAGACTGAGGCTGTTTTAAAGATAAGCAAGTGTGCTGAAGAAGACAAGATAATGTTTGCTTCTAATCTGTTTAAAAACCCAGCCTTAGAATGGTGGAACACTATCCTCCAGTCAAGAGGAAGCGATAAGGTTTACAACATGGAATGGGAGGAATTTAAGAATATGGTAGAAAGGAAATTCTGCCCTCCCAATGAAAAGGAACAAATATCAAATAAGTTCCTAAACCTTAGGATGATCGGGGTAGATAGTAAGGGGTATACTACCACATTCTTTGAATATGCTAGAATAGTACCAACCCTTGCATCTCCTGAACCGGTATTAATCTCCCGTTACATCTGGGTATTAATTGGAGAGATTAGACATGTAGTCAAGGCAGCTAGACCCCAAACTATAGAAGAAGCTGTAGAACTAGCCAATACTTTGACAGATGAATTAATCCGTACTAGAGAAGAAGACCAGAGGAGAAACCTAGCTCAAAGACTTACCCAAGAGTTCCGTTCTGGGAATTCCAACCGTAGGAATATAGGTTCTACCTCTGCACCATACTGCAAGGCCTGCAAGAAAAAGCATTCGGGAAAATGCTCCACTAACTGCAATTTCTGCAAGGCACCAGGACACAAGGAAGAAGATTGCAGGAGAAAATCCAGTAATGGACTATGCTTCAACTGTGGAGAAAAAGGTCACATCAAGCCGAACTGTCCGAAACTAGTTCCAGCCGCGAACAACAAGAACACTAAAAATGCTAGAGCATTTGTTCTGACTGCAGATGAAGCCAAAATGATTCCAGACGTAATAGCCGGTGCGTTTTTAGTTAATGATGTTTTTGCTAAAGTATTATTTGACTCTGGTGCAAACCAAAGTTTTATTAATACTTCATTTTGCAAACTTCTCAATCAACCATTAACTAAACTCTCATAAGAATGTCTAGTCGAGATAGCGAATGGAGAAACGGTTAGGATTTCTAAAATCTTGCAGGAAGCAAGAATAGAATTTTTAAATCAAAAGTATATTGTAAATCTTCACCCAATGAATCTGGCAGGATTTGATATCGTATTAGGAATGGATTGGTTAATAGCCAATAAAGCTAATATTTTATGTGATCAAAAGTCAATTCAAGTAAATTCACCAAAGGGTGAAAAGATCACCATTAAAGGAGATAAGCCCTCTAGATCCACTAAATTCATCTCTGTAATGAAAACTATAAGCTATATAAGAAAAGGATCCATAGTGTATTTGATTTCTATAATCACTAACACTAAAGGAAAAGAACTAAAAGACATTCCAGTAGTGTCTCAGCTTTCAGATGTATTTCCAGAAGAGTTGCCAGGGCTACCACCAGACAGAGAAGCCGAATTTAGAAACATCTGCTACCCGGAACAGCACCAATTGCCAAAGCACCATACCGTTTGGCACCTGCCGAAATGAAGGAACTAAAGAAACAGTTAGACGAATTATTGGAGAAGGGATTCATACAGCCAAGTTCGTCGCCATGGGGAGCACCTATTTTATTCGTCAAAAAGAAGGACAGATCAATGCGTATGTGCATTGACTACCGTGAATTGAACAAGGTCACGATTAAGAATCGGTATCCATTACCAAGAATCGATGATCTGTTCGATCAACTGCAAGGAGATCGATTTTTCTCTAAAATCGATTTAAGGTCAGGATATCATCAATTAAAGGTACAGGAAGAGGACATTCCTAAAATCGCATTTAGAATGAGGTATGACCATTATGAATTTACTGTCATGCCATTTGGTTTAACCAATGCCCCAGCCACATTTATGGACATGATGAACCGAATATGTAAGCCATATTTGGATAAATTCATAATTTTCTTTATAGATGATATTATAATTTACTCTAAAAATAAAGAGGATCATGCAAAGCATTTGCACGCACTTCTAAGCTTACTAAGAAAGGAAAAGCTTTATGCTAAGTTTTCAAAGTGCGAGTTTTGGTTATAACGGGTACAGTTTCTTGGACATTTAGTCAACCATGAAGGAATTCATGTAGATCCAACAAAAATCGAGGCGATTACCAAATGGAAAACGCCTGAGTCACCAACCGAGGTTAGAAGTTTCTTAGGATTGGCAAGTTATCATCGAAGATTTATTCAAGATTTTTCTAGAATAGCCATTCCCTTAACTAAGTTAACCTGTAAATCCATTAAGTTTGAATGGGGACCAAAACAAGAAGAAGCATTTAGAATTCTTAAGCAAAGATTAACCCACGCACCTATACTAGCGTTACCAGAGGGAACTGAAGATTTTGTAATTTATTGTGACGCTTCTAAGTTAGGTTATTGATGTGTGTTAATGGAACGTCAAAAGGTTATAGCTTACGCCTCTAGACAACTTAAGAATCATGAAGAGAATTATTCAACCCATGATCTAGAGTTAGGAGCTATAATTTTTGCCCTTAAGGCCTTGTTCGTTCGGTTCGTTTACAGCCCTAGTATAAACTACCAATAGAAAAGGAAGAAAAAGTGTATAATTTAAATGAAATATGTCAAAGGTTTCAAACAGGTCAAATAAAAGAAAATCCTGTTACAATAACTGAATTACAAATAAAATTAAAAAATATTAAAGAAGAAATTCGAGAAATAAAATCACAAATTAAAGAATTAGAAAAGGGAAAAAATAAAGAAGATGAAGAAAACAAGAACGATATTGAAAATTTAGGAAAAATAAATAATTTAAAAGGATTAACTTCTCAAAAATGGTATACTAAATTAAATATCATAATCAATAACGAATTTCGATTAACATTAGTAGCTATGATTGATAGTGGTGCTGATATAAACTGTATTCAAGAAGGTTTAATACCCACAAAATATTATGAAAAGACTACATATAGATTATCTGGAGCTAATGGAAAACCATTAAATATTAATTATAAATTATCAAATGTTCATATTTGCAAAAAAAACTATTGTTATAAAACTCAATTAGTTCTAGTAAAGGATTTAACATCTCAAATTATATTAGAACTCCCATTCATAACTCAGTTATATCCTTTCACGGTTGAAGAAAAAGGAATAAGTATATATATGTGTGTGTGTGTGTATATGTATATATATATATATATATATATGTTAGTTAAAACAAGACGGCTACCCGCGCGATGCGGCGGCTGTGGCGATTTACAATAGGATACTCGTTTACCGTTAGGTTATCAATCGTTCGTGATATACTGTATAGTATTTAAGCTAGTTTTCTTATTGTTGATATGTTGGCACTCGATTTTTTGTTAGTTTTTGAATTTTTTGGTGATATACTTTTATAATTTATTAATAAATTGGTTCCCAATATTTTCAAGCGTATTTATGGGTTTAACAATATTATTTATTCATTTAGAACAACTAATATATGTGTACTAATGTATGGTGTTCACTTTATGATGAGAAGAAATATACTTTGATTTCAACTTACGCCATACATAAGTTTGTAAATGTGTATTTTCAAATTCAACAATTTTCCTGAACGAAAATTTAAACTTTATTACTCGATACGTGTTTTATTTTAAAGATGTCAGACCATTTTTCAAATATAATTATAAAAATGAAAATTGTTATAAAACAAGGTTTACAAAATACAGCCCAAATGAAAATCATAACCCTTAACTGTCAAATCTTGGGCCTTCAACAAAGTGACAAGATAGCAGCCCAAAACTAGCAGACCATCCCCATACTTTTGCATTTTACGACGAAAAATACCAACCCCAAACCAGTTCCCTTAAGTCTGCAAACTGAACCAGATCCAGCTTTCCAAGAAAATAACTAACTGGCCAAACCAAACACGACAGCACCACAACTGATAAGCCCAGCAACTTCTAAGAACTTGCAAACAACCCGAAAAGACAGCCGCTTTAAAGTACTTGATGCGTTGATATAGAGCAGTAAAATTTGGCACCTGAAGGGAAAAATGGTCATTTTTAACGCCTTGCTTCCCCACATAATGCCTCCAGCTCTCAGCAGCCCATGAATACAAACAAACTGAAGCTACAAACTCTGCGATCAGTGTTATATCAAGCACTTTAGATTGAACATATAATATTCAATCATCAGTGTTATACGCTGTCTGGCTGAAATAAAACTATTACATAATAAGTCAAAGGTTTGACCTGGTCACATGTAAATGTGTCTATTTGAACCATGTTAAATCCCAAATGGGTCAAACGGGTTAAAACGCCTCAGGCTACATAAGGCGCTCAAATTTGCGCCTCAGTGTGCCTCGCGCCCAGTGGCGAAGCTTGAATTTTTCGGCCGGGGGGGCGAAAACGTATATACCCAAAAATTTCTATAGAACCGGGGGGGCGAAAACGTATATACCCACAAATTTCTATACGAAAACTACATATATAACACTACTGAGCGAAAAATTCGGGGGGGCGGGCGCCCCTCCCCGCCCCTCTTATCCTTCGCCCCTGCTCGCGCCTAGGCGTGCCTCATGCGGACCTTTTTAAACCAAGGTTGCACTTCCGAAGTTTAGGCTGCTTGTACCCGTTCAAAACCCGAATTAGTAGTCCACCCGTTTAGAACCGCTACTGGCCCCCCAAATTTGCCACCAGTATGCAAAATCTGTGTAGTTTGATGTAAAGTTATCAAGTAAGCCAACTTCGGTTATATACTAACGACTTAAATGAACTTTTGTTGAGCCATACGACTTAAATGAACTTTTGTTCAGCTATATCGAGCTCAGCTTAAATGAACTATTGTTCGGTTAGGCTAGCAAGCCTAAATGTGACACTAAAACATATTAAGACACTATGAATGCGCAATACAATGTGAAGGTAAGAACTTGATAGCTGAATATAAGCAAAAGAAAAATTAGTCTAGTATTGATGAGCTCTTACTATATCACGATCAAGTTTTTAGTATAATTCTATTTGTTATAGCTAACTAAATCCACCTCTAATTCTGTTTTAGACTTATAGTCATACGGGTACACATAAGCAACCATAGATTCAGGAAAAGATAATACGTTCAAAAATACACTTTTGACTTTCACTACTAGAAAACTGGGTATTTGCGACTGCATTTACAATCGCAAAACGGTCGCAATTGCCTTGTTGCAACCGTTTTGTGACCAAACATGCGATCGGAAAATCACACGTCGCAATTGCCCTATTGCGACCAAGCTGCGACCGCTGCAATATTTTTGCGATCGGATTTTGCGAGCAAAAAAGTGGTCGCAAATTTTGCGACTGTTTTCTTTGGTTCTATGAGACGGTCTAGTTGCGACCATTTTGCAACCACTTATCTTTTATAAACTTGTGACCGTTTAGCGACCTCTTGCTTTTTACAAACTTCCGATTGTTTTGCGGTCGCAAATTGTTTTTTTATTTTTTTTATTTTTGCAGCCATATAGCATTTTAAACCTGCTAATAATGTTTATATTTTTAGAATCTATGCATTTATCGAACTTTCAAAATTATATAAAACATTTCACTTAAAATTTACAAATCGGAACATCAAAGACCCAAGTTATCGTAATTCCTAACATAATACATATGCAAAATAAAGAATTTATAGCCTGACTTGAGGATTAGACGTTTTGAGACCTAGCTATACGATCTTGAGTTTATGTAGCTCTTTACAAGCAACTTTTCCCCTCCATGCACATTGTAAAGAAATCGTGCCTTTCTTTGCGTTGATAAAGTGCAAGCAGGCCAAGAACTTGCGGCAATGGCTCTACAATCAATAACTAACTAGGGTGAATCAATTATACATATAAACTGGAATTTGAGCAACAGGTAAAAAAAATGCCACCCTTAGCTTACAATTCTCTTGCTCTAAGATGTTTGCAGAATAGAAATTTTCACAAAGAGTACTGCCGTATTTATATTTTTAACATAAAGTTTAACAAAGAAAACGGAGGTGATAAAATGAGGTCATGTGGGTCGGGTAAATGATTAAAATATGTACTATTTCAGTATGGGTCAAAGAGAGTTGGGATGACCATTGTAAGTTTTATAATCAAGTATTTGTATTAAAATGATTTTACTTATTTATTCAATGAAAAACACTTTGGGAAAAATTCAACCCATCTACGCCGTATAACTTCACATTACTAATGTGATGTATTTGACCTGAATAAGGATTGTTGCTTTTGTCTGCCTTCTAAATTGAAGCTCATCACGTGCAGCCATTCCCTGTAAACCTGTTAAGTAATATATATTCGTTAGAAATAAACATAAGCCAAACCGACCCATGTATACAAATGGGTTGAAATTGGCACCTCGGACATGATCGTTCCACTTACTTTCCATCCAAAACTTTAGGAGCCAAGATGCCAAACTGATCCACAAATTCACCAAATATTTACCCACTGAATTGTTTTAGCTGTCACTAAATCTTGCGACTGTTTAGGTTTTGGTCGCAATTCAGTCACTAATTTTGCGACAGTCTTATGTTGGTCGCAAATTTTGGTCGCAATTGCCTACTTTTCTAGTAGTGTTTTAAAGTCAAACTCACAACTTTGTTATACCCAAATTTGTGAAAATATATAGTAACCGTGTATAGAAAGACTTAAAAGACCACAATCATGTAAAAAATCTTTAACAAGCATATCTGACAGCTAAAACATAAATGCAAATGCGTTTAGTATTTATTAATTAATTTATATTAATTATAATTATTATACATTATACATATAATTTACTTGTTTTTTATATTTATATAAATAGTAAATATTATATATATATATATATATATAGATATATATATATATATATATATGTTTAATATATTAATAAAAAATATATAACCATAAAGCTCTTTAAGGGCTTGCGAGCTGGCTCGAGCTCGATAAGCGAAGCTCGGGCTCGGTCTCGTTTACTAAACGAGCTTGTTTTTAGGCTTGGGCTCGAGATCCTTTAAGCTTGGCTCGTTCGAGTTTTTTTTCGAACAGAGCTCGAGTAGCTCGTGAGTAGCTCGTCTCGTTTGCACCCCTAAATGCAAGTATCTAATGAGTAACTGAAGTACCACTTGAGGTTCTTGATATCGTCCTTATGTCACTTTTCTTGCTTGTTCATTTTCTTGTCCAGCTGGCATATAGCTTGAAACAACGAGATACCTGTTGACTTTCATGATTTCCGCGTAAAATAGTGATTCTCTAAGGATATCTCAGCTTCAAAGCGACCAACAACTGAACAAAATAAATGACAAGTAAATAATGTTACCTCCATTCCCAAATTTCAAATAGAAAAAAAGACATACATTTAGCTCAGTTCCTAAGAGAGGACGGGGTGGTACGTTATGGAGCTCCATAACGCGTTGAAGGATCACGCAACACCGGCGCCGACCCATCCATCACGCGTTATAAACAAAACGCGTTACACGTACAACGCATTGAAGTTTTCAAAAATCGACCGTTTGATATTTTTGACCGTTTAAAAAAACGGTAATATTGATTAAAAAAAAAAAAAAAACCTTTAAACCATTTATCTATTTATATCTCCATTTTAAACCATTTTACATACACCAATCTATATCTTTTAAACCATTTTAAACCCATTTCACACAATTTTTATATCTTTCTCAAATGGAATTCCCTACGGATTCGACGTTTCCGATGTCTAGCGATAGTGATACCGAGTCGTCTTCCGACAACGAAACGCTAAAATATTTTGTGTCGGTGTATAACGAGCTTGATGCCGAGTCGTCCCGCCCAAAGAAGAAGATGGTAGACCGTGATCGTATACGTGCCAACGAAGTTTTGATGAACGATTATTTTGTGGAAAACCCGCTATACAATGCCGAAACGTTTAGAGATCGGTTTCGTTTACCCAAAGAATTATTTTTAAAGATTGTTGGAGACATCGAAGCAAGCGAGGAATGGTTTCAAGAAAGTTACGATGCGAGGGGCAAACCAAGTTTCACGCCGATACAAAAATGCACGTCCGCCATTCGCCAACTAGCGACAGGTAACCCACCCGATCAGTATGATGAATACCTAGCTATGTCTGAAAGAACTTCACGTGAATGTTTGCAATTTTTTTGCAATGCGGTCATTAAGTTGTATGCTAACGAGTTTTTACGTAAACCGACGAGCCACGACATCTCACGTATTTACGCCGCACACGAGGCTAGATGGCATTTTCCCGGGATGCTCGGTAGCATCGATTGTACACATATCGAGTGGAAAAATTGTCCAAGAGAGTTGCGAGGGGCGTATGTTAGGGGAGACATCAAAAGACCAACCATCATACTAGAAGCGGTGGCGTCGAATGATTTATGGATTTGGCATTCGTATTTCGGTGTTCCAGGTTCAAACAACGACATCAATGTGTTGCACACATCGCCGTTGTTCCAAAGCGTAACGGATGGTACCGCACCTTCCTCTCCTTTCTATGTTAACGGTCGATGATGACGGGGGTAGCCCAAGACTAAATAAAATGACTAAATATATGAACGTCCAAAGGGTTAAAAGGTTCAATGGTTGAAAAGCTGAGGAGATGGAGTAAAGCAATACGAGAACAGTAAACAAGTCACATCTCCGAACAGCTCCACCAACCCACCAGCCGCAAAAGTAGCGCAGGTCCGCAGAGCACACGCTATTATCCAGGGGTCAAAAGGCTTTAACCCCCGAAAGGGCAAGCCCCTCACTGCAAGCAAGGTCACTAGTCAAATGCATTCTACTTCGGGAGATGTCTTCTCTTATAAATTGACACTTCATTTACTTCAGAAAACATCCCCTGGCCAGCTCTGATTCTCTAATCTCTGGTCATTCATATTGAGTACTTGCTTACATGCGAGTTACTCCCTTTCACATCCACCGCACACATTCTATTTGCTCTCACATCCGAATCCGAATATACTTCGGAGGAGGATCTTCAGCAAATAACAAAAACTAACTAGTGAACCTCCTTCCACGTCTTGCAAACGTGGGGGGACCCCACGACCAGCGTTAGGCAAAGTTGAACCCTTCAACCTTTTTGCCTAACCAGCGTAGCTACCATCCTTGGTCTGATATTTGTTGCATCAACAAGTTGGCGCCCACCGTGGGGCTACGCCGCTATTTCTTCTCAAAAAGGACCTAGTAGTGTAGCTCTCTTCACTTAAAACCACCATGTCTGAAAGTGGATCCCCGGGAGAAGTAAATCAGATCCCAAACACTTCTACTCCGGGTAGTAGCCAAGCTCATGTGGCTATACCAACTTCTTTTTCAACTCCGGGGAGCACACCCGAGTTCCTCACCTTCAAAACACCAACTCCGTCCAGATCCGGGGTTCCATCTCCCAATATCGGTGTCTCTGACGCCCCAGCACGTGTTGAACTCACCCCAGAAGGGGTTGCCAACAATTTCCTTGAGTTGAGGTCCATTCTCAACCAACATGTGAGTAAAGAAAGAGAAAAAGGAGTGAGGATTCGTTTAGACTATGATGAGCCTGAACCAACGTTGTCTCCCGGACCACCTCCCCCTCCTTTTACAACAAGAAGTGAGGCTGGTCCCAGTAATCCTTCAAACCCTCACCCTTATCTGTCCACTATGACAAATCCTACGGCGCATCCTATCTTCTCTTCCCAACCGATTACTAGTGGTGCTCCTTTGGGACATGAGCTAACCCTTGACCAGCTCTTACAGTCCCCAGTAACAAACTATCCAGCATCTATAACAACCACGTGGGAGCAAGCCCTGTCCGTGCTCCCTTTGGCACGAAGTGCTGTTATGAGCACTCCTCCCGGAATAAACTGCTCAGTTGGCCCAGGAAGCCTTCAAGGCTTCAACCCATGCCCAACATGATGACCCAGATGATGGCCAACTTCCTGTGGCAACACTTTTTTAATCAGGTGCTAGCCACTCAGGGAAATAACGACAATGGCAGTAATATGGATGCAAGGGCTGAAGAAGACTTGGCTAAACCATATAAGCCGAGTAACCTTTCATGCTTTTCAAAGCAGATAGCCGATTATGATTTCCAAGCAAAGATTAGGATGCCATCCCACATCAGGACGTATGATGGGACTGAAGATCCTGAGGATCATCTTCAGATCTTCACCGGTGTAGCAAGGATAGAGAAATGGTCAAACGCTGAATGTTGCCTAATGTTCATGCAAACCCTTGTAGGATCAGCCAGAATCTGGTTCAACGACTTACCTGCCCAAAGCATTCGAAGCTTTGATGATCTTAGTAAGGGTTTTCTGGCCAATTTCTCTCAACAAAGGCGATATGTTAAAGACGCAACAGTGATCTTCCAGATAAAACAACGTGATGATGAAAGTCTTCGCGCGTTCATTGAACTATACAAGAAGGAAGGTCTGACTTATGTAGGGGTAGATGAGAAAATGAGAGTGGCTGGTTTCATGAACGCCATCACCTCTAAGTATCTCACAAGAGATTTCAACAAGTCCTTGCCCAAGACTTTGGAAGAAGCTCTCGAAAGGGCTGAAGCCCACATCCGGGGAGAGGAGGCGGTAGACATTAAAGAACAAAGAAAAAGGGGATCCGGATGGCGAAGCAATAGTCCGGCTAGAAAAAGGGGAAACTTTAACTCCTATGACAAACGGTCAAAGGGTTCAGACCCTCGAAGGTCTGAAGGTCGGAACCCTTCAAGCAGGGAGAAAGGCACAAGTTTCACTCCCCTCACAAAGACCCCTCAAGAAATCCTTGCAACGGAAGAAGTTAAGCAAAACTTCCGGCCTCCTAGGCCTCTCCCCAAAAGCAGGAAAAACGAGAACTCCACCCAATACTGTGAGTTTCACGAAGAAAAAGGTTACCACACTAATGATTGCTTCCAACTCAAGAAAAGAATTGAAGAGGCCGTTAAGTCCGGAGAACTTGCTCATTTGGTGAAAGGAGTCCGGGACAAAATGGCTGAAGGAAAGGGTAAGGAAGTCAATATGGTGGATTTCGATGGAAGGGTTCCTCATAAAAGACAGCGGTTGGAGGCTTGGGAGCTTCAGTGTGTTTGCTTCCCCCCAACGGAGAAAGACCCTCTCTCTAGTCCTCTTGTGGTAGAAGCTACCGTGGGAACGTTACAAACATGTAGGGCATACATAGACACTGGGGCAGCCACTGAAATCATATTCGAGAAATTCTTCAATCGTTTGAGCAACGAAGAACGATCAAGGCTTCAACCCTCTGGAACCTCTATAAAAGGTATAGCCGATATACCCCTCAAGCCTTTAGGGCAACTGACACTTAATGTTCGTTTCAGCGAAGGTGTGAAAGAAAGAACCCAACCACTAACCTTTGTGGTTATCAACATCCCCTCAAGCTATGACGTAATCATCGGAAGACCCGGGCAGTGTGCTTTCTACATAGCCGTGTCTGTTGGCCATGGCACAGTCAAATTTCCTACTGAGAGGGGCATAGCAACCCTTCAACCCTCTCAAGAAGCTTACATGGTTGAGGGTGAAAGCTCAAACAGTGAGGAAGACAGGCAAAGGTTGGTCATAAACCCCAAGTACCCTGAACAAAGGATAAGGGTCAATCCAAACCTTTCTCAAGAGACCCTTTCGTATCTCAAAAAACTGCTAACACATTACAGCGATGTCTTCGCTTGGTGTCCAGAAGATATGACAGGAATCCCTCGGAACATTGCTGAACACGAGTTAAGAATACCACCGGATGTCAAGCCTGTGGTCCAAAAGAAAAGAAGCTTAGCACCCGAGAGAAGTCTGGCAGCCTGCCAAGAGGTTGAAAAGCTTGTGTCAGCCGATATTCTCTGTGAAGTCAAGTACCAGTCATGGGTTGCAAACCCGGTTATGGTCAAGAAACCCGACAACTCATGGAGGATGTGCATAGATTTCAAGGATCTTAACAAGGCTTGTCCTAAGGATTGCTATCCACTACCGGAAATTGATCTCAAAGTTGACTCCCTCACCGGTTACTCGTTCAAATGCTTTCTTGATGCATACAAAGGTTACCACCAAATCCTCATGAAGGAAGAGGATGAGGAAAAAACAGCCTTTCACACGGACAAATGGATCTTTTGTTATCAAAAGATGCCTTTTGGTCTCAAAAATGCCGGAGCAACCTACCAACGACTCGTTGACAAAGCCTTTGCAGGCCAAATCGGTAAAAACATGGAGGCATACGTCGACGACTTGGTGATCAAAAGCAAGACAGAGTATCAAATGCTCGATGACATTCAAGAAACTTTCAAGAACCTCAGAAAGGTTAACATGAAGCTCAACCATGAAAAATGCTCGTTCGGGTTTGAGGAAGGAAAGTTCTTGGGACACATTGTCGGGAAACAAAGTATCAAGGCTAACCCAAACAAAGTGAAAGCTGTCCTTGAAACTAAGCCACCAAAAACCAAGAAGGAGTTTGAAAGTTTAAACGGGAAGCTTGCAGCCTTGAAGCGTTTTACCTCAAAGTTGGCCGAAAGATCTCTGCCCTTCTACAAAACGCTCAAGAACTGCTCAGATAAGAAGAATTTCAAATGGACTGAAGAAGCTGAAGAAGCTTTCAACCAGATGAAGCAACATCTAGCTTCCCTACCAGATATTGCGGCACCAAAAACTGGGGAGTTAATATCGGTGTACCTCTCAATTACTGCCGAGGCCATCAGTGCAGTCCTCACCATTGAGCGAGACAAGGCCCATGTACCCGTTTATTTTTACAGCAAAACTCTAAAATTAGCTGAAATGAAATACCCTCCCCTTGAAAAACTTGCCCTAGCCCTAGTTCAAACAGCTAGAAGACTTCGAAGGTATTTCCAAGCACACCCCATACAAGTGGTCACCGACCAACCTATTAAGAGTGTGCTTGAAAAACCTGAAAACTCGGGGCGATTAGCCAAATGGGCCATAGAACTGGGTGAACATAACATCACCTATGTCCCAAGAAAAGCTATCAAGGCCCAAGTCTTGGCTGATTTCATTGTGGAAGTCCCAAACCAGGCGATCACTGAAGTAAACGCTACCACCACTGAACCTTCCAACCCTGAAGCCTGGAAGCTTTTTACCGACGGGGCTTCAAGCGTTGAAGGGTCAGGGGCTGGGCTAATTTTGATCAACCCAGAAGGGATGGAATTCACATATGCTCTCCGTTTTGATTTTCAGACCACCAATAACGAGGCTGAATACGAGGCACTAATAGCTGGCCTAAGGCTGGCTAAAGAGATGAAGATTGAAAAACTTGAAGTGTTCATAGATTCGTTGCTAGTCTCAAGCCAAGTGAATGATAGCTACATAGCTAAAGAGCCCAACATGAAAAAATACAGAGAAAAATCCAAGGAACTGATGAGTACCTTCCAAGCTTGCAACATCAAACATATCCCCAGGTTTCAAAACAAAAAGGCTGATGCCTTAAGTAAGCTTGCATCTCTCACTTTTGCCCACCTTACCAAGAAGGTGCTGGTAGAAGTGTTGAAGACTCCATCAATCGATGAATTGGAAGTTCAAGATGTAGTTACCGAAGAAGATCCAAACTGGATGAGTCCCATAAAAAAGTTCCTTAAAAATGGTGAATTACCCAATGATCAAGTGGAAGCTAAAAGGGTTGAAATCAAGGCAAGGCAATACACACTACAAGGAGAGACCCTTTACAAAAAAGGGTTACCTTGCTCCCTTGCTAAGATATGTCGGTCCCGAGCAAAGTAAGTATTTGATCAAGGAAATTCATGAAGGTGTATGCGGAGCTCACTTTGGAGCTAGGTCGGTGGTTGCAAAGCTCATGAACCTTGGATATTTCTGGCCCTCAATGCATCGCGATACAGCTGAAGAATTGAAAAAATGTGATGCTTGCCAGATTCATGCACCAATCCCAAAAAATCCCAAGCATGATTTAGTCCCAATAACCTCGGCATGGCCATTCCATAAATGGGGAATGGACATTGTTGGTCCATTTCCCCCAAGCAAAGGATGAGTAAAATTCTTGCTGGTGGCAATAGATTATTTCACCAAATGGCCCGAAGTCAAACCAGTTGCTAAGATTACGGGAAAACAGGTCATTGATTTTGTTTGGGAGAACATCATTTGCCGTTATGGATTGCCGGGAGTACTTGTCACCGATAACGGAAGGCAATTTGCTGAGAAGCCTTTCAGCGTTTGGTGCAAGGAATACAAAATCGATCAGGTCTTTAGCTCAGTGGCTTATCCGCAATCAAATGGTCAAGTTGAAAGGACGAATAGAAGTATAGTGGAAGGCATCAAGACAAGATTGGGAAGATACAAAAGCAACTGGCTTGAAGAATTGCCTAGTGTCCTATGGGCAATTAGAACAACCGAAAAAACAAGCCACAAGAAAACACCTTATAGCTTGGTATTTGGATCCGAGGATGTGATCCCCGCTGAAATAGGAGTTGTAACCCAACGAATCGTCAACATGGATCCCGAAACAAACCAAAAAGAGACCATGTTGAATTTACAACTCCTAGAGGAAGCACGAGATCATGCTGCAATCCAAGAAGCCAAATACAAGCAACGAATGGAAGCCTACTACAACAAGAAAGTCAAGAATGAACGATTCAAGCCAGGGGACCTGGTCCTCAGAAACAATGCAGCTAGCAAAAAGGAAAATCAAGGAAAGCTTGGCCCAAAATGGGAGGGTCCATATACCATCCTCGAAGCACACAAGGGTGGATCCTACAAGCTAGCAGATTCAGAAGGCAAAAGGCTTCCAAGGCATTGGAATGGCAAAACCCTGAAAAGGTTCCATGTTTAGACAAGAAAATTTGGTTTGTATCAAAATGTATTTCGAACAACACTATGAATACCTTTTGTAAAAAGCAAGTATTGCTTGAATGAATGACATTGTTTTATCAAACTTGTCTTTCTATCCTAAGATCAGGTTGAGAACCTAGCAAAAAACTCCATGGCAAGGGCCATGTAAGGGGATGAGCTCCCAGGCCACATCGCTCAATAGGTTCAAGGGTTAAATGAACCTATATAAGGGGTAAGTTCCTAAGTCAATACAACTCCAGGAGACTTGTTAAGAAAAAATAAAATTGTCTCATAGACGGGTGTGAACAGCCTACACCAAATGTTACCTAAGCTTTAAAAATATAATCCGCAAACAGGCTTGAAAAAGTCAAGCGAAAACCAAAGAAATGATAAAAAGGATAGGTGCTATATCTTCTTGTTAAAAATACCAAGGCTAAGTGTCTGCAGCACTGAACCCTTTTAGGTATAAAAAACATAAGGGCAGCACAAACTCGACAAAGACAAAGTTACAAAAAGACAAAGAAAATCTAAAAGAACAAAATCACTTGGACAAAAATCACAAAGATACAAACCAAGTCAGGTCACAGGACTAAGAAGCCTTCAAGGCTTCAAGCCACCCGAGTAACAACTCGAAACCCTAAAGGCTTCAACCTACTAACAGACAGCCAAAAGGCTTGGAAGGTTAAAGCCAAACAGACTGCCTTAACGAAAGCAGGCACAAGTCTAAAAACATAACATAAGGAAGAAAGTTAAAACATCATACCATGTCAAAGAAAGTCCTATAAGACTCCCAAACATAAGTTAAGGCAAGTCCTAGTAACTTGCAAGCCTAATCATTGTTCAAACGGCCATACAGGCCTTCAACACAACCAAAAGGAACCTTAAGGGTCCCTGAAAACCTAATATTGTTTAAAGATTACAAACCATGAATTGTTTTAACAAAGTGCTAAGAAAGCTATGAATTTTAGGCATCAACAGAAGGCTTAGTAGCCCCAGAACTGCTACCTTTGGCCTTCTTAGTCTTCTTAGCCTTTTTAGCTTTTGGACCCAGATCCTCAACAGCCGAAACCTCCAAGCTAACATCCTTTGGAGCATCAGATTCCCCAGGTAAAGTATCTTCACTATCTCCCGAGTAGGAGCCTTTCCTCGAAAGAGAGCTGAGCATTTCAGCACATAACTTTTCATTCAAACCATCCGGCTTCAGTTCCTGCAAAACGGAGAGAGGCTTACCATAACAAGAAGCAACCTGACTCACATACGGGTATGACAACCTCTCCATTTGCTCAACGGAACTCTTAAAAACATCCGAAGCCTCGGGACGGTACAGAGGAGATTTCTCTAAGGGATGACCAGACTCGTGAGGCTTATAACCCGCAATAAGACCTTGGTGTTTTCCCAGATTGAGCAGTTTAGTGTAGACATCACCAAGAGCGGAGTTAAATTCCTTAGAGTGCAAGAGATAGGTAACCACCTGATGAAAACCCTGCTCAATGAGCCATTGGTTATCTCCGATAGCTTGGGCAACCAAGGTTTTCAAACCATCCTTCTCCTTATCAAAAGCTTTCTTTTGCACAGCCATGGTCTCCCGGTCAGCTTTCAGTTTCAACAGGCTGGCTTCAAAACTCTTCTTGAGATCACCCATCTCAATTTCGTGCCTCTTTGTCAACTCCTCCTCTTTCTTAGTCCAAGCCAGTTCTTTCTCAGAAAAAATCTCGATTTCCTTCTTCATGGCAGCAATTGAAGCTTTCATTTTCTCCTTCTTCTTAGAGGCCTCCTCATATACCCGCATCCCTTTAGCAAAGCGAGTGACACCTTCAGCCAAAAAGGCAGAAAGGTTGCAGGAACTGAGCATCATCCTAGAGATAAGATGATCACCCTCCATCTCAGATATGGCATCTCGAACACCAGGAGGAGCAAAATGAGCCAAGGCTTCAGCACAAACAGCAGGATCCTTAAAATTGTCACAAACCTTAACCTTCCAATTGGGCACATAAATGTCCTCTGAACCCTCGAAGCTTTCAACACTTTTGGCCGACGAACCTTCAATAGCAGAAATAGTACCCCTCTTAACCAATTTCTTCTTCTTGCTCGAAACAATCAACTCCTTTTCCTTGCCTTTACCAACATCCACAGCTTGATCCTCTGATGCCTCGATATCATCACTAACGTCAATAGGCTCTGAGCCAGAGGGCTGATCAACACCCTTCAGATGACGTTGAGAACGACGAGTAGAACCTTTGGACGCAGTAACCTTGGTGAAGCCTTTGACATTCGGAACATTGACATAACCAGAACCCTCAAACCTATAATCGGCACCCTTAACAACCGCATTCTCACCAGGGGTAGCAGCAACATCATCAAAAACAACGTCAGAGGTATCATCGCTCTTAATAAAATCTAAGGCAGACATAACTGCAATACAAAATATAAAAACACATAAACGGACAAAGAAAAAGGAATGAAAAAGCAAGAAAGGAATAAAGGCATACCCTTCCCATCTCTAATAAGCACCGGATCCCGGTTAGCATTTTCCCACACTTTACTTATACCCAATAACACCAACAGATGCCTCGAAGGGCACTCCCTAAGAATTTATAAAAAACGAGTGTTTATCTCGGAATCAGAGGGCTCCGGCTCGTTCAAAACGGCATCCGGGTGTCTCCAAACAAGTTTGAAAGGAACAATTTCCTCCGACACCCAGTAAAACCGATCTTTCCAAACCCCAAGTGTAGAAACCATGGAGGAAATCAAACAAGTATCAACTTGACTGGTTTCAAAAGTGAACCAATCGCCATTCTTAGCAAACCGGAAAAAGCGACGGAATGCTAAAAGAGTAGGATCATACCCACAAGCCCGACACAGAATCTCAAAATGCAAAACCCTAGCCATACCTAAAGGGTGAATCTGACCAAAAGACACTCGGTAATATTCCAAAATATTCAACACAAAGTTTGAAAACGGATAACGAAGATTGGAAAACTCAAAATGTCAACAATACAAAGCGATCATACCAGAGGGACAGGCATTAACAGATTTATCGCAAGCCGGTGCAACCGGTTAATACTTTGTTCCTATACCCCATTCCATACAGAATAAATCGACTTCCTCTTGGGTCAGTCGAGAGAAAGATTTTGCCATATCCTTCCGAGCACCCATGACTATGAACAATTAAAGAGAAAATGAGAGAAATGGAACTGACATGATTTTGAATGAAAAGGGGAAACTTGAGAGAAATAAAAGAGCAAGTTATGTTCTTCAAAAAGAAAATGGGAAAATAAATGAGATTAGGGATAATTATGAAGAGACAAAAAATTTAAAAACCGCCGCCTGACAAACTGCAACAAGTCTTGTCAACTGTCTTGTCAAATTCTGAAATTCAAAAACCGTTCCAACCTTCCGACCCTTGAACCTTCGAAGCCTTTGGGCAATAAAAAACACGTATAAAAGTCAGAAGTCTTTGAGCTCCTTCCTCAAAAACCCCTGACTTGGGGGGCTGATGACGGGGGTAGCCCAAGACTAAATAAAATGACTAAATATATGAACGTCCAAAGGGTTAAAAGGTTCAATGGTTGAAAAGCTGAGGAGATGGAGTAAAGCAATACGAGAACAATAAACAAGTCACATCTCCGAACAGATCCACCAACCCACCAGCCGCAAAAGTAGCGCAGGTCCGCAGAGCACACGCTATTATCTAGGGGTCAAAAGGCTTTAACCCCCGAAAGGGCAAGCCCCTCACTGCAAGCAAGGTCACTAGTCAAATGCATTCTACTTCGGGAGATGTCTTCTCTTATAAATTGACACTTCATTTACTTCAGAAAACATCCCCTGGCCAGCTCTGATTCTCTAATCTCTGGTCATTCATATTGAGTACTTGCTTACATGCGAGTTACTCCCTTTCACATCCACCACACAAATTCTATTTGCTCTCACATCCGAATCCGAATATACTTCAGAGGAGGATCTTCAGCAAATAACAAAAACTAACTAGTGAACCTCCTTCCACGTCTTGCAAACGTGGGGGGACCCCACGACCTGCGTTAGGCAAAGTTGAACCGTTCAACCCTTTTGCCTAACCAGCGTAGCTACCATCCTTGGTCTGATATTTGTTGCATCAACAGTCGACATTACAGACGAGGTTTTTTTCTTGTGGATGGTATCTACCCGTCTTGGTCTGTTTTTGTGAAAGCTCCCTCATTTCCTGTCGAGGCTAAAGAAAAGGCGTTTAAAAAATTGCAAGAATCGGCAAGAAAAGATGTTGAGAGGGCATTTGTTGTTTTAAAGGGTAGATGGGGTATACTACACCGACCGGTTCGTTCGACGACCAAGAAATCAATACATAGCATAGTGTATGCATGTATCATATTGCACAATATGCTGATCAAAGAAGACGGGCGTGCAATATCCCCGGATTGGGTGCCGGATCCTCCTACACAACTTCAAGTTCCACAAAATATCCAACTAGAATTGCGTAATGAAGAAACTCACTTTCGGTTGAGATACGATTTAATCGAACTAGTAGGTTCTCTAGGTTTGGAGTTTCCGGATTCGGACGAGGAGTAGGTTTTTTTTGTTTTTTTTAAATTGTATGTTTCTAGTATGTTAAATTGAAGTAGTATGTTTTAAATTTAATGAAATTTTTAATTTTAGTGTTTTATTGTTAATTTATAATTTTGTTTTTAAATAAAATTTCTAATTTCTAATTTTAAAATGAAAATTAAAAAAATTTGGGAGTGATAGAATTCCATCACTAGTGATACCACCCCGCCTACATTTCTATCACTAGTGATAGAAATTTGGTTGATGACATGGCATGATGTGGTTGGACAATGTGAGTGATAGAAACTATCACTAGTGAACCACCCCTCCTCCCCTAAGTTAACAATGATATAGATGTGTAAAGGATGATAGATACAGAAGAAAAACATGATTAATATTATCGCTTACCGTGACTGTTTCAACAGAATAATACCCTCAATCTACATAATCGCCCATGAACAAGTAATTCGTATATGGACACTGCCAGTAAAAATGAACTAAACAGCAAAATATTCATGGAGTCAACTGATCGTTGTGTACTAATAATAGAACACACAATTACCGCAAAAACAGTTTATATCCAGAGAAAATACCTTTCCTCCAATGCGAAAAAGTTTAGCAAGATCATCAAAGACAACCCATGAATATCACCACAAATAGTCACAGAGCTCTTTACAGGCTGCAGAAGAAGCAAACATCCAAACACTTTATTAGTGTAATATCCATGTGACTACCCGTTTTCTTGCAATCAATTGTTACATAAGCCTTTTATAACCCAACGGTAACAATCGAAATGGGTTAATTTTTCAACTATATGTGATAAAATTAGAAGTGCAGCTTATAATCTAGTGAAGATTATAAAGCATCTGAGCAACAAAATAAGCCTTTTATAACCCAACGGTAACAACCGAAATGGGTTAATTTTTCAACTATATGTGATAAAATTAGAAGTGCAGCTTATAATCTAGTGAAGATTATAAAGCATCTGAGCAACAAAACAATCGATTAAAAACACCAATTAACCGCCTACAATATTTAACTGACCCAAAGAAAGAAATCTTGTATCGCCATACCTGAACATTGCTTTCATTCATCAACATCTCTTTTGCCTTCTCACATAATGTCTTTACCTAAATCCACAAAGGTGCATGCATACAACAATGATTATACGTCCACGATATCATCGATAATTTCTTATTATTAAATAAAACATAAACACATATAAACATAATAATAATTTAATGGCAATCCATTCCTAGTCCTAATTTAGTGAAAAAAATAATAATATCATTTTTACCCAACTTCATTCTTCAAACTCTAGTCACACCAGTAGGGGTGAGCAGAAAACAAAAATAACTGAACTGTAACCGAACCGAAAAAGAAAAAGCTGAACAAAAAATAAAAACCGACGGTTGTTTTTCGGATTTTCGATAACCGAAAATTACAGTTCGGTTTTCGGATAACCCTTTTCAATAACTGAAAAAAACGAACCGAGAGGTTATAATACACCCATTTCATATTTTATTATGTTTATGCCTAACGTAATGCAACAATGTGTTATAAATATTGCGTGTTGTGATGAAGTAAACACTTTTTCATTTGGATCTGGTTGTGAGTGAGCGATTTAGTGTTTTCCTGTTTGGGTACTCAAACTACAGTTTTGTTGTGGGTGGTTTCCTGAACATATATCCTGAATTATATCCCGATTCTAATACTTATGCTTGTGACCAGGATACCGGATCAGGATATTGGTAACATCCTGATGCAGTATCCTGGTAATAACTAATTATTCACGTGCAGATTAGTAAGACATGCTTATAACGGTCAAGTAGACTGCTTCTCGTGAAGACTCGGACTAAGTGGTTGAGAAGAGAACGTTGAAGCTGCAAAGAAGGTGTCTCCAACGTTCAAAGGGGAATATTCGAAGCATCCCTCATTTTTAGGATAGTTTGTTATTTCATTTGCTATATAAAGGAATGGTCAGATCGATAGGTAGACACAAATTTTTATGTATACTTCTGCTCTCTACTAGCTACAATCACTCACAAACACTTACACTTGTACTCGAATCTCATTGTAACACTTAGTTGATCCGTATCATATCCTGCACTGTATCCTGAAGTTTGAAGTAATAAGAAGAACAAGGCAGCTGCGATTGTCAGCTCCCGAGGTTTTGTGCCGGCAATCTAGATTGATCAAGGGCTTTCCTCGTACATCTCGTGTCATCCTTTACTTTTTAGCTCATTGTACTGATATAGCTCGATATCCTGAGCTATATCCTGAAAACTGTTTTCACAAACAACCGATCCAGGATATTTTTAATACACATTGTTAGCACGCTACCTCATAAAACTAATTTGATCACTAAATTGTTTAGGTAATTTTTGACCAAAACAATTTGGCGCCCACCATGGGGCAAGTGGTGTTATTTCTACTAAAAGCTTTCTTAAAATCGTTACATGGTTTTTTATTTTCGAAGATTTTTGCACAACTATTTTCAATGGCCTCAAAATTAAACATGAGCTCTTCTACCATGTCCGCTACAACCTCTGCAACAATTGGTTCGGTGCTTCCACTACCTCCAAGGACTCAAGCTTCTTCACAGCCTCAAGCTCCTCTAAGAAGGACCAAAACTCACATGGCTCGGGATATCATTCCCACTCAGAATGTTCAAGGATCCGCTGCTTTAGGGAGAACCCCTATTATGGCTTCTAATGATGAAATTCGAACTTTGTTTGGTAGTATACATGATCAGATGAAGCAGCAGCAGGAAACCAACCAAATGCTGATAAGAGAGATACAACTCTTGAAATTCAGCTCAAGTAGGCATGCCGAGGATACTGTCACTCCCTTGCAGCCCAGAGCATTGAACTTCAGTTCGGCAGTATACACCGAGGATAACAGGGGCAATATTGTACCTAGTCATTCCCAGAGTCATACTCCTGAGATACCCTTATCGTTCAGGGTATCAACTGTGAGAAGCTCAGGATATGCTCCAGGATATGGCCAGAATCCTCAGGCTGGTAACGTGTCTAATAATAATAACTACTAACAGTGTTGGATCTTTGCAGGATACAGGTGTGACGCCGGCACTCTCTAGGGAGCTTCAGAAGTTGAAGGATATGATATCCAGTGTACTTGTGGTTGTTCAGCCCATTCCGGAAGTATCCCAGGATAGTCATAGGATATCCCGGTTTGCATATCCTATATGTGATGCTGAAATCCCGAAAAGATTTCAAACCCCCCAACATGAAGCTCTTTGGCGAAACTACTGATCCTGAAGAACATGTTGCACAATATAGGGAAAGGATGGAGATTAACCCTATCCCTTTGGATCTCAAGGAAGCGTGTCTCTGCAAGGGTTTTGGTTCTACCCTAACAGGATCAGCCTTAAAATGGCTCCTAAATGTTCCACCTCATTCAATTACATCATTTGCTCACTTAGTTAATTTATTTAATAGTCAATTTTCTTGCAGTCGAAGTTTTGAAAAACTAACCAGTGATCTCTACAAGATAACTCAAGGTCCTCAAGAATCCCTAAGGGATTATATGAACAAATTCAGCAGGGAATCCTTGGACATCCCACACCTTGATGTTGCTACAACAGTCTAAGCATTCAAGATGGGACTACAAAAGGATTCCCAGTTTTATCAGGATCTTGTAATGAATCCTTGAAGGAACCTTGTTGAAGCTCGGAACAGGGCTCTGAGATATATCAGACTGGAAGATGACAAAAAGATGCAAGAGAGGATGAATTCATCCTCAACCTATGAATCAACCAACAGGAAGTCAAAATCCTCATACAAACCATATCGCTCTAAGCCATATGACAGGAACGACAGCAAGAAAGTTAATGCTGTTGAGGATGAGGATCATGAGGAGTATCTTGAATTGTCAGAATATTGTTTTTCTGTTAATATAACCGAACTAATGTATGCTATGCAGGGTTTGGGTGATAAAGCAAGGTGGCCCAGGAAAAACCAACAAAAAGCCGATTGGAAGGATAAATCTAAATGGTGTGCTTTCCATGAGGATTTCGGACATGTCATGGGAGATTGCATAGCCCTGAGGAAGGAAATAAGCTACCTGCTAAGCAAACGATATCTAAAGGATCTTTTGGGCAAAAAGAAGAATAAGGGTCAGGATATTGAGCAGGATCCTACACGAGCAGCATCACCTCCTGCAGATGCCAAGATAATCAACTTTATCTCAGGAGGATCAGACATTTGTGGAACCTCTTATTCTGCAGCTAAGAGACATGCAAAGGAGGCTAAGGTAGAACGCGGAGATAAGCCGATCAGGATGACATCCCTCACAACTGATAAAGTGATAACGTTTGATAGTGATGACAGGGATAGTGTCCAGGATCCTCACCATGATGGTTTAGTGATGACAGGGATAGTGTCCAGGATCCTCACCA
This sequence comes from Helianthus tuberosus, assembly GCA_030545235.1. Classification (NCBI taxonomy): domain Eukaryota; kingdom Viridiplantae; phylum Streptophyta; class Magnoliopsida; order Asterales; family Asteraceae; genus Helianthus; species Helianthus tuberosus. The sequence continues at coordinate 37,025 of JARYGA010026145.1, forward strand.
TGATGGTTTAGTGATAACTTTATATATTGCTAATCATTTTGTACGCAGGATACTGGTGGATAATGGCAGCTCCGTCAACATTATTCAACTAGAGACGCTAAAAAGGATGAACATTTCCCAGATGGAGATCACATCAAAGTCCACTGTACTTGTAGGGTTCAGTGGAGAGGCTAAAAATACTGTTGGATAAATAAAGCTACCAGTAGATGTTGAGGGTGTGAATTCGATGCAACGTTTCTGTGTCACGGACTCTTTATCCTGCTACAACATTATATTGGGCAGACCATGGATCCATAATATGAAGGCTGTCCCATCAACCTATCATCAGTGTATCAAGATTCCTACCCCTTGGGGGTTTGTCAAGGTGGAAAGTGTTCAACAAGAGGCGAAGGAATGTTATTCTTCCTCAATGAAGCCCTCAACAAAGCCTAAAGCACGATAGCAATTAAAGATAAGAGCCCAGGATATCGTGGAGGCTTCAGAGCAGGATGTTAAGAAAATTTTTCTGGACCAGGATAATCCTGATATCCCGGTGCTCGTAGGAACCAATATCCCTTAGGATATTGAAAATCAGTTAACTAACTTTTTGAAATGCAGGATGTCCACATTCGCATGGAAACATGAGGATATGACAAGTATTTTTAAGGATATTATAACTCTCAAGCTTGGAATCGACAGGTCTTTCAAGCCCATTCAGCAAAAGAGAAGGAAGTTTGCTCCTGAAAGAAACGTAATTATACAGGAAGAGGTTGAAAGATTGCTGAAATCTAAGATGATTAGGGAGGTCAAATTTCCCAAGTGGCTAGCAAATGTGGTCGTAGTTCAAAAGAAAAATGGGAAATGGAGAGTTTGTGTAGATAACACATACTTGAACAAGGCGTGTCCTAAAGACCCATTCCCTCTGCCTCATATAGACTCAATGGTGGATGCAACTGTCAGTCATGATATGTTAACCTTTATGGATGCATCCTCAGGATTCCAGCAGATCCAAATGGAACCTTTGGACCAGGAGGATACTGCTTTCATGACACCAACAAGTATCTATTGTTATACTGCTATGCCATTCGGTTTGAAAAATGCAGGTGCAACATACCAAAGATTAGTGAACATGATGTTTAAAGACAAACTGGGGGACACCATGGATGTATACATTGATGATATGGTGGTAAAGTCCAAGAAGGCTGGGGATCATCTCCGGGATATTGAAGGAGCATTTGATATCCTGGATCAGTATAACATGAAGTTAAATCCTGCCAAGTGCCATTTTGGAGTGGGAGCAGGAAAATTTTTAGGATATATGGTGACTAAAAGGGGAATAGAAGCGAGCCCGGAACAAATCAAAGTTATTCTGGATATCAAGTCACCATCCAACATGAAATATGTGCAAAGATTAACAGGACGAGTAGCGGCATTAAACAGGTATATATCAAGATCCTCAGGGAAATGCAAGGAATTCTATGATATTTTGAAGAAAAATGAGAAATTCGAGTGGGGAGAAAAGAATGAAGCAGCCTTGTAGGAGTTAAAGCAATATCTTTCAACTGCACCTTTATTGATGAAGCCCGAGGATGGTGAACCATTATCCCTGTATCTTGTAGTATCAGGGAATGCAGTAAGTGTTGTTTTGGTAAAAGATAATGAAGGTCAGCAGTATCCTGTTTATTATGTTAGCAAAAGTTTATTAGATGCTGAAACTAGATATTCACACTTAGAGAAATTGATATTAGCCCAAGTTATGGCATCAACTAAGCTTAGACATTATTTTGAGACACATAGGATTCATGTTAAAACTAATTATCCTTTTAAAAATGTGCTTAGGAAACCTGAAATTTCAGGTAGAATGGCTAAGTGGTCAGTAAAGTTAAGTGCATATGATCTAGTATATGAACCTAGAAATGCTATAAAGTCTCAGGCTCTAACAGACTTTGTGGCTGATTTCAGTAGTGATATTCAAAATGAAGTAGACCTAGAAGTATAACAATTTGGAGAAACCTTAGAATCCTGGACATTATATACTGATGTTGCATCTAATTTGAGAGGTGTAGGATTAGGTATACTACTAAAATCACCACAGGGGGACATATTACCCCAGGCTATAAGATGTGAATTTCCTGCCACTAATAATGAAGCAGAATATGAAGCTTTGATTGCAGGATTAGAGTTGGCTAGGAGTATGAATATTAAAAGTTTGCAAGTATATGTAGATTCCTTGTTAATTACTAATCATTTCAATGGATCCTATGCAGTCAAAGGAGAAAGGTTAATCGAATATCCTGAAATTCTCAAAAAATTAGCAGGATATTTCAATGTTTTTACATTAGAACAGGTACCAAGGGAAGATAATGTTGAGGCAGATGCCTTGGAAAATTTAGGATTATCAGTTAGGATACCGAAAGGAACTCAGATACCAATACTACATATCCTGTATCCTGCGATGGAACACTTCAAGTCCCAGGATAAGGAGGTAGCAAGTATCCAGGATCCTGACGATGGGTATCCTGAAGAAATCCTAAATCATGGGCGGCTCCAATCATGAAATACCTTAAAGAAGGAGAAATCCCAAAGGATGAGAATCCTAAGGCTTTCAAGATGAAGGTATCTCGTTTTACTATTATAAATAATATTTTGTATAAGAAGTCTCTTGCAGGTCCATACCTAAGATGCTTGGAGGATCCTAAAAGCAAGGAGGTACTTCAGGATATACACGAAGGGGACTGTGGTAACCATACTGGGGGCAGGTCATTATTTTCGAAGGTGCTAAGAACGGGATACTATTGGCCGACGATGAGGAAAGATGCTGCAGAATATGCTCGAAGATGTGATGCATGTCAAAGGCACAACAATATACTACATTAACCTGCCGAGCCACTATATCCTATTGCTTCCCCTTGGCCATTCATGAAATGGGGAATGGACATAGTGGGAAAGTTGCCAAAGGCTCCAGGAGGCAAAGTTTTCATGCTAGCAATGACAGATTATTTCTCCAAGTGGGTTGAAGCTGAGGCATTTGTTCAAGTCAGAGATCAAGAAGTAGTATCCTTCATAAAGAGGAATATCCTGACTAGGTTTGGGGTACCAGCTGAGATAATTTGTGATAATGGCTCTCAGTTTATCAGTAAGAGGACTACCGATTTTTGCAAGAGTTGGGGAATCAAGATGATTACATCCACTCCAGTACATCCTCAAGCAAATGGACAAGCAGAATCCTCAAACAAGATAATAGTCAACAATTTAAAGAAAAGATTAGGAGCTAAGAAAGGAAGATGGGCAGAAGAGTTACCCTTTGTCTTATGGGCTGATAGAACGAAAGTAAAAAGTGCAAGTGGGCAAACCCCATTTTCCTTGGTGTTTGGAGCAGAAGCGGTGATCCAGACGGAGATGATAATACCCACAGCAAGATCAAGCCTCCGGGATCCTGAGACGAATCCTGAAGCTCTATGTCAAGAGTTAGATATTGTTGATGAAACAAGGGATGCAGCAAAGCTAAGGATGGCAGCATATCAAAAGAGGATATCCAAATCATATAACAAGAATTTGAGGACTAATAAATTTCAAGTTGGAGATTGGGTGTTGAGAAAAGCTTTCCAGAATACAACCAACCTTGCCGATGGAAAATTAGCTCTGAAATGGGAAGGAACCTACTAAATCGAATCAAAATCTGGGAAATGAGCATACCGACTCAAGAATATGGAGGGGGATATGTTGCCAAGATCCTGGAATGCTATACACCTCAAAGCTTATTTCAAGTGAGTTTAGAATTTGATTTCTAACTCAAAATGGTATGGATTCTATTTCTTTTTAAATATGTTTGAACTTGTTTATTCTTTTGAACCCAATACTGACTTAAGCATCGGAGGGGTGTTAGCCAAGCTAACACCCACCTTAGTTTAAAGGTGTTTTGTAGGATACGCTTCAGGATGTTACTCCAAGGTATATACTCAAGATGAACCGAAAGATTAGAGGATTGCCCCCTCTCTCACGTTTAAGGGATCCTGATCCCTTCCAAGTTTTAAAGGTATTCACCTTTCTCTCAAATTGGGTTTAAACACCCCGCCTGGGGCGCAAGTTATCCGGGAATAGTTCAAGATAGCGGGACACGTTCATGTAAAAGTGGCTGACAATTTCGTTATTATTGGCTATATCCTGGATCCTTAAGGTATATGAGGATTGATCACCCTCTCTCACGAAAGGGTATTTTCATACTCTCTAAGGTTTAAAGGTTTTCACCTTTCTAAGTCTTGGAGTTTATACACTCCCGCCTGTAGCGCACGAAAATTTGGGATTATCCCCAACATACTTAGGGTTTATCCCCGGAATATTGAGGATCTATCTCAACGATATTTAGGGTTTATCCCCTGTAACACTAAAGTTATATACAAGTATAACATCAGTTGTGATCGGGTTGATGCACAAAAATTCCTAAGTGTTTAAAAATTACATGTACAGGGGACATCCTTCGAGAGACATTGCGAAAAGTTCAAAGGATCAAGTCTGGATTTGGTGTACTAAGTCTCCCAGAGAGGGGACATCTTCGATGGGAAGTTTACAAGTAAATTGGAGTTTAAGGATGGGGAAGTATTCTAAGAATATTTCTGGTATGATCTCTCCTTTTTTACCCTTTAAGAGCCTTATCTAAATTATCTATATTTTTGGGGTTATGTTTGAAAAAAATCATAATAGAATATTTGTGAATAAAATAGTAGAAGTATCCTGACCAGGATATTTCCTCAGGATACTCGATCAGAATATTTTTGGAACTACATTTGAATCAAACAACATGTAACAAAAATTACAAAGTAAAAATGGACAACAATGGATAAGGCCAAAAAAAGATTAGTTTATTATTAACATAGCAAAAGGTTGTGCTTTTGGTCTCATCTCAAACCGAGACCCATCCGCCAAAAAGCACCATTAGTTTTTAACCATATCTACTTAAATAGTTGAAGGTTTCATCTTGAAACTCAAGATCCCTCCGCCTCCAACTGTTATATTGTTCAAAATAAAGCATACTAAGGATTGATGACCAAGGGCTTCGTCCTGAAACTCAGGATCCCTCCACCTTTGGCCATCAAATAGTTCTAAAAGTGCAGGAAATTAAATTGTTCAACAGACAGAAAAGTAAATTGTTTAACGACTACCACAACCATCAAGATAAAAAAGTGGCACCGGCCTAGGCATGAATATCCATCATTGCCCACTTCGCAGCTTTCAAGGGGCAACACCCTCTTCAACCATAGCATCACCACCAGCATCCACACCAGCATCACCACCAGCATCCTTCCCAGCATCAGCATCAGCGTCGACCGCCTTAGCAGGTTCCTCAACCGCAGGCTTCACAGGATGCTCCACGGGATTACCACCAAGATCCCTCAACTTTGCCTCCAAAGCTTCAACATTCCATGAAGGGAATTCAAGGCCTATGGCCTTGGCCTCATAGGCCATTTTCAACCTAGCTTGGAGGAGGGAGATGACAACGGAGCTCTTGAGGACTTCCCGGTATAAATCCATATCCTGCTCATGTTGGACCTGGGCGGCATCAAATTTGGGTTGAGCCTCATGGGTGATCTTCTTGATGGCGGCATGATGCTCCCGAGTCATTTCTTTGTATTTGGCTTCATAATGCTCTGACTTGGCAGTGGCGATTGCTGCTTGATCCGCAATGGTGGTTTCAGCCTTCTTTAACTTAGCCTCCAACATCTTGTTCAGACCCCATGAATCCTCATACAGGAACACTAACCGTTCAAGACCCTGCAATCAGGTGAACATGTATCAATATGTGTACTCAAAATATATAATCAGCATATATGTGTAGGATATAGGACAAGGATACCTACCTGATTGAGGAAGCCAGTCATGAACTTGCTAGACTCTGAGAATCCGTGATTCTCAAATGGAAAGACATCTGAGGCAGCAGGGGAGTCGGGTTCCTTCCTCTTGCTGGAACTAGAGCCATGTGGCTTTGAAGCAGTGGAAGGCTTGGGAGCAGCGGCGGTCTTGGAGCTGGTGGGTTTCGACGTAACAGCTGGTTTAGGATTCACTTCTTGCTTGATTTGCACGGGGCCGGAATTGCTGTCTAGTTCCTCAAGTTGAAAGCCTTCAAGATTTTTGACTGGTGCTGCACAAAGGGAAGAAATACTAAATTCTTATATACTAATAAAACATAATCAGTTTAATATATGAATAACTCGTAAAATTATGTTTACCAAACATATCGGATCTTGATTTATGGTTTGAGCTTGTGAATAACAGGGTAAAGGTCCTTTCACTTTCCGGAAGCTGGTAGATATCATTTATTCTTCCTTCTGATTCAGCACTTGGAGGGGCCAATTCCTTGAAATTTGCTACAAAAAGAAAATAGATATATCGGGATGTCGGTTCGAGATATAGTTTCAGGATACGACTGGCAATATTACTAAAACCTTAAGTCCTACCACAGGTCAACCATTTCCCGGGAAGGTCAACACCCTTGTCGATGGAATCTCTTTTTACGAAAAAGAATTTTCGTCTCCAATCATCCTCGTTCTTGGTAGCTTTGAGAATAAGGGGATCTTTGGAGGTAGAAAAAAGGAGGAATCGGCTAGAACCATGGGACCTCAAACGGTATGCAATCAGAAGATCTTCGATGCACAGGTCAGGCATATGATGAGCTTTAATCTGGTCCAAGGTAACTAAGACACGCCAGACCATAGGCATGGTTTGGGCATAACTAAGACCGGTGAGTTCGAAAAAGCGAGAAATGAAGGCTGGGAAAGGATATCGGAGCCCTATTGAGAAAGGGTAAGCCAAGAAGCATACCCACTCGTCAGAATAAAAGTCCGATCGGACCTCTCGGTCGAACGGACGAATAACCGCTCCAGCGGGGAAGGCACCGGAAGTTCGTAGGGATGTGATATCAGCATTATCAAATGAACACACCTCCTTTGTGGGTTCTTTTAGGAGGTTCTGTTCATGGAAGGTAGGAACAGAGTCTACCGTTTGGGATCTAGTCCGGCTGGCCATGGTGAAGTGGGAAACTCTTGCAAAGAAAACAGAGAGAAAAGAGAAGAGGAATACCTGAATAATGCTCGGAGTATTTGTGATCATTATGCAGAAAAATCGAGTAGATATAGGCTGAAAATAGGGGGTATTGAGTAAAATTCGCATGGGGAGTTGTAGCTTGTCATTTCAACCGTCTTCTCAACTTAATTTCCTCGATCCAAGAGATAAGATTTAAAATATATCCGTGTGAATTTGGGATTCCAACAAATATATTTTGGGGACAATTGTTGTGGGTGGTTTTCTGAACATATATCCTGAATTATATCCTGACTATAATACTTATGTTTGTGACCAGGATACCGGATCAGGATATTGGTAACATCCTGATGTTGTATCTTGGTAATAACTAATTATTCACGTGCATATTAGTAACGCGTGCTTATAACGGTCAAGTAGACTGCTTCTCCTGAAGACTCGGACTAAGTGGTTGAGAAGAGAACGTTGAAGCTGCAAAGAAGGGAATATTCGAAGCATCCCTCATTTTTAGGATAGTTTGTTATTTCATTTGCTATATAAAGGAATGATCGGATCGATAGGTAGACACAATTTTTTACGCATACTTCTGCTCTCTACTAGCTAGAATCACTCACAAACACTTACACTTGTACTCGAATCTCATTGTAACACTTAGTTGATCCATATCATATCCTGCACTATATCCTGAAGTTTGAAGTAATAAGAAGAACAAGGCAATTGCGATTGTCAGCTCCCGAGGTTTTGTGCTGGCGATCTAGATTGATTAAGGGCTCTCCACGTACATCTCGTGTCAACCTTTACTTTTTAGCTCATTGTTTGATTACTGATATAGCTCGATATCCTGAAAACTGTTTTCACAAACAACCGATCCAGGATATTTTTAATATACATTGTTAGCACGCTACCTCACAAAACTAATTTGATCACTAAATTGCTTAGGTAATTTTTGACCAAAACAAGTTTCTTTCTAGGTGAGACAACTGATGATATGGAATGAATACACTAAATAGTAACTTATAAAAGTGAACAAATGGTAGCTTACGAGTGTAGTTTGGTAGAAATTATTAAATAAAACAGAACAAAGAACACTAAATAGGTTTACCCAACAAGTGTATTTTGTTCACAATAGATCGTAACAAAACACAACCTAATCAAGTGAGAAATATGAGGTAGAACTAACACAGCAAAATAAAAGACAAAAAAGTGAACATGAAACCAGTATTAGCAGATAATATTCCTATGATAGTTAGCCTAATCAGTAAATTTAACTATCAAACCCCAAAATCTGAGATTTTGTTTATATAAAATTCAAAATAAATTTACCTCAACCAAGTGCAATCACGAACTGTAGTTAAAAAAAATCCACACATGAAAGTTAAACCCTAGATCTGCAACTTTAGAGAAACAAAAATCGAATTCACTGAATCGCGTGACCTAATAAAATCAAAAGAAGGTCGTCGAACATACCTCTTTTTTTCAGGACCTACCTCAACCACCATCTACACCTGGGATCTCGTCTTTATTTACACCGATCTGCTTGAGTTCTACCACCGGAACCCTAGACTAGAAAACAACAAATCTATCTTGAATTCTTATAAACCCTTGTTGCAACAACTACAACATATGAAAGCGAGAATAGAAAATGAAAGAGTATACCTTCAAACTTCAAAACAACAACTCAATCTTGAACTCTTCTTAAACCCTAATCAGATATGTATTAAAAAGGGTCCTAAATCTAAACCGAGAGGTAGGATTCTTCATCGATCTGGTGAAATCACCTTCATGTTCTTGAATCGCCAAGAGAGAAAGGGGCAGCAGAGGTTTGAGATCTGAATGAAATGGAGAGAGAAAAGGATGGGTTTTGAAAAGTGTCGGCTAGGATGAGCGGGATAATGAAACATTGGCCGCACAAGGGTATTATTGGAAAGTGAGGTTACAATTGTGTTAGTTGGGCTTAAAAGAGTTGTACCTCATGCTTGAAAGGTGTTTTCAACACATTGGCAAATTACCATTCCTTGCCCTTCTAATATGCTTTTATATATAGTATAGATAAACTTTAACTAGTGAAAAATATATATATATATATACATTTTAAGCATCGGAAGTTTAGGTAAAAATACATAAATAATATGAACACTTTTATACCAAAGAGTACTCGCAATGGAACAAGGTCACCGACATGAAAACACGAAATAAAAACGCAAACCATAGGGGGTTTAGGTATACCTTCAGTTAGTAATAAACCAAACCGGTTGAAAAATCGAGGTTCAACGAACACGTGCTAGTTACCCAAACTAGCGAAACACGAGAATAGGCAAGATAGCGGCAGTGGTGGTCGGTGGTATAGGCGACGGCGAGCGGCGACAGCGGGGTTGGCCGGCGGCGGTTGTTGTGGGTGTTTTCTGAGAGTTTTAAGCAAGTTCTTCCAACCTTTTAATGCATGACCCAACACCCATTTAAATAGGATATGGAGATTCTTGTATGTGTGCCAAGTGGCGGACATTCACATGCATGTGCGACAAGTGGCGAATGGGCTATGCATGTGCGACAAGTGGCGATTCAAGAGTGCATGCATGACAAATGGCGAAGAGGCTATGCATGCACGACAAGTGGCGATGCAAGAGTGCATGCACGACAAGTGGTGTAGTATTGGTGCATGTGCGACAAATGGCGAGATGAGTATACCCGTCTCACCCGGTCCATGTACTGGTCTCTCAGTTAACACCTGCAACAAGTTTATTAATTAAGATAAACAATTATATTATTAATAATGATTATTAATAATGTAAACCCACTCATGATCATAAATATAATTATGATCCGTTTCCAGAGCCGGCAGCCAACCCGTGCCGTTGCTCGAGGCCCAAATTTTCATAGGACCCGAAAGATTTCTATAAGCTTTTAAATATATACTAAATTATATATTTAATATATGCATCCATTCCATTTACTATACAAAAAATTGTTGGTGTTGGAGTGGAAAAACCATCCCAAAATAATATAAAGGTCTCAAGTTTAAGTCTTGCCTCCACCACAAGGTTTATTTTTTTAATTCATTTCCCCAACCACAATTTTGGGCCCAACTTTTTTTTGTCGCCCGAGACCTAATTTTTTTTAGAATCTCGGGGACAACATTGTCCGTTTCGCATATCGTTCGTAATTACCAGTTAAACCAATTAAGTGGATTTTAGTCTGTTATCGACGGTGTAACTCTTACGGGTCAAGACCCGGTCGATAGCGTTGACTTATCGAACCAGACATAAATATCCAACGGTCTTTGTTCAAATTTGAAATCATCAGAGGTGTCTTTGTTCAAATATTGGTAGGCAGCTAAAGTAGTTTGTTGGCAATATCGATAGAAAATGAAAGCAAACTTCAAATCTTAAATGTAAAACATATAGAGATATGCATGAAAGCTAAATTTATAGAGCATATAGAGTAGGGCTCTCGTGACCATCGGATGAAATTTGTGTATGAAAGTTTAATTCAAACCTATTGCATCAAACGAAGGGATGATTAGGTTCATATTATATACATTTCTAAGATTTTACAATGGCTTCTCAGCCTTTGTTAACAGGGTAAACATCAATTTTATTGCTGCTTCATTAAGGGTAAAAAGGGTAAACATCGTTTTGTCATAAAACGCCATTAAATATAAAACGCCAACTAAATACAAAACGACAACAAATAAAAAATATTTTTCCTGCGTGGTTTTTTCTGTGTTTTAGTTGGTGTATTTTATGATCTTAGCCTACAAAAACGCCATTAAATATAAAATGTCAAAATTGAAAGATGGGACGTGTTACAGACTTAACAGATAAAGCAGAGAAAAACAGTAACGGAAACGATGGATATTTTATTAGTTGCACTTATTAATAATAACCTGCCTAAACTACGCGCCCAAGACATCCTATAAATAGAAACGTCTGCACCTTCAATTGATCAAAACAAAAAACAAACGCCGTGTTTCCTAAATACCACTCACTGTAAAACGCCAAAAAGTTGAAAAAATCAAAGATGGCAAACATCGTTTATTGGATATTCAATATTGTTCTACGTGAAGTTTTACGGAATGGATTGTTAGCTAGGGGTAACTCAATAACATTTTCCTCCATGAGATGGACAAATCTTCAATAAAAAGAGACTAATGATAGACATGTCTCATTTTGTTTGCTTTGTTCTTGATGAATATTTCAATGACATGAAGAGACCGATAACACTGAAGAATGGGATGAAGATAAAGATGAAGATAAAGACCAAACAAAAAACCCACGTCATTTTGTGTTCAACATCCACAAAAAGCCACTTCAACAACAAAAAAACAATAAATCACACCAAAGTAAAAAAATGCCATATATTTGTGACGGTTCTTGTAGTTTCATAGAAGAAAGAGACCGATGACAGTGAAGATTTGGAAAAGAAATTTGATTAGAATTTTTAATTAATTTTTTTCGCTTCTATTTTTTTTTCTTTCTGTCGTTTGTTTTCTAATTTTCCACTAAAAAATTACATTATTTCTCTAAAAAATTGCTTGTAAAACGCCAAGATGGCCCAAACACCAAACTCTACAATTATAATAAAATTTGTGGCATCTTGGGGTTTTACAAGCATTTTTTTAGAAAAAATGTATAAAACAATGTGCAAGAGAAATAGAACAATGTGCCATCTTTGTCTAAACGCCACTAAAAATACAAAATGCCAAAATCTAAAAAAGATGGGACGTGTTACAGCCATAAACTAGATGAAGCTGAACAAACAGTAACTATAAACAGTAATCTGGTAATCTGAAACGATGAAAAATTTATTACTAACATTATAATTAAAACCCACTACATCGGTACTTGAATTTATTTTTCTTTTCAAAAACGCCATAATTGCCTGATGTTATAGGACTGCATCCTACATGGCGGCAATAAAAAGTCACTATATATGTAGAACAGGTAAACAAAACTTAACACTCCACATATTCTTAAATACGCCACACCTTGACTAAAACGCCAGAAAACTTAAAAAAAATGGCTCAAGTTATTGCATGGAGGTTTGATAGGTTGGAGAAAGGTTTCGTCCTAAAGTTGTCTAACAGGAGAAGGGTGAAAATCAAGACAATCAAGGCCATACTTAGCATGGATGAAGTAATTCCGAGGGATATTCTGGCCCTTGGGGTTCCAATGGCCGATGATTGTGAAAGAAATCGAAAGGTAATAAGAAGATTGAAGAGAAAATTTCCAGCAGATGATGATGATATCGACGGTACTGGTCTACCAACAGTTAGCAGTTGGGGTTTGGATGAAAAAACAAGAACGGTTAAAGTGACTTATCAACACCCGGTGGAATATTCATTGCTGACGGAAGACATGCTGAAGACAGAGAGACTACATCTTCATGAACAACTCTATGATTTAGCACCTTCGAACGATGCAAGATCCAGGGTTGTTATGATATTTAAGTATAGGCTGCAACAAAGACGAGACGGCATAATGGCATTATACGCCAATGCACAACATGATGATGAATCTGAAGAAAGCGATAAACAAAGCGATGGGTACATCTCTGATGTAATTCCATACACAGAAGACTATTAGTTTGTTTTGATCTCGTCTTAGTGTAGTCTTTTGAATTATTAATGAACTATTAAGAACGCCATGAATGCTAACAAAATTACCTTTATAAGATATATGTGATTAATTCAATTGCTAAATTCTACAAAACGCCAAAAAAAATGTATAGTTGGAATTATTAAATGTATATAATAATTTTGGAAACACGATGGACGCCAAGATGTTAGAATTATTATTTAATTTTATTGAATTTGGGAATGCCATAAATGCCAAACTATTATCTATGTGACACAAAAACGATTAATTGAACGAGAGAGATCTAAAAAAGACTAGTAAAACGATAGATAGTTATTGAATCTAACTAAACGCCAAACAAATCTTATACGCCAAAAATAAAGCAGTTCTGTGACACACGAAAAATGGAAAAAGGGAAGATAAAAAGACAAAAAAGCCCCTCCACCCTGATAATATCGCGCGCCATGTGTTTGATATATATATATATATAGAAACGGGTTCAAGAGAAAACGACAAAAAGTGTGAGAACGGTGAGAACGCATCCTGGCCGAACACGTGGCGCGGGGCATGATCAGGGTCCGGGGGGGGGGGGGGTTTGTCCTTTTAGTATTCTTCTCCTTTCACGATTTTCGAGTTTGACGTGCTTCTTTATTTTTTGCGTGCAAGATAATTTTGGCGTTATGTCTTTTTCCATGTCATTTTTGGCGTTTTGTATCTTTTTGTTAATAATTCATTACCATAGATTAATATTTTATAAAAATACAATAACACGAAAATCAAAATAAACTAATAGTCTTCCGTAGGTGGGATTACATCAGAGATGTACCATCGCTTTGTTCATCACTTTCTTCAGATTCTTCATCAACATATTTCATTTTTGCGTATAACGCCATTAGCTCGTCTCTTCTTTGCTGCAGCCTATTCTTGAATATCACTGCTTCCATGGATTTTGGATTGTTTGAAGGTGTTAAATCACATAGTTGTTCAATGATAGATAGCAACCCTGTCTTCAACATTTCTTCCATTGACCTTGAATATTGCACCCCGTTTTTATAAGTCACTTCAATTGTTCCCTCTTCCTCATGCAATACCCAACTGCTAAGTTTTGGTATATGAGTATCTTCAATATCATCATCATCTTCTGCTGGAAACTTTCTCTCTAGTCTTTTTATTACAGTTCTCGTTCTTTCACAATCATTGTCTATTGGAACCCCAAGGGCCAGGATATCCTTCTGAACATTTTCATTCGTTCCCAGCATGGCTTTTATTGTCATTACCTTTACCCTTCTTCTGTCAAAGAACTTTATGATGAATCGTTTCTCTTTCCTTTCAAACCTCCATGCAATAACCTTAGCCATTTTTAAATTTTTTTTTCGTTTTAGAGAATATGTGGCGTTTTAGTTTTTTGGCGTGTTTAAGCTTGGGTTGTCATGGTCTTCTTTTACATTGACTTTTTTTTTCCCGCGTATGACAGGTAATTATGGTGTTTTGAAAAAGATAAATAATATTAATATAATAAATGTTAGCAATTATGTTTTCCGTCGTTTCATTTTACTGTTTTTTGCAGTTTACTGTGTTTTGTTTTCAGACTCAACTGTTTTAATGGTGTAACACGTCAAATCTTTTTGACGGCTGTAATTATGGCGTTTTGTTTTCCAATGGCGGTTAGATAACTGTTGGACTTCTTTTGTTTTATATTTTTTGCACATTGTTTCACGCTTTTTTTAATAATATTAATTGTTCAAATTAATTTTATTATAGTTTGGTAGTTTTTTGGGGGCGTTTTTATGGCATTATGGTGTTTTACACGTATTTGCTAATTTTGGCGTTTTATTATATTTTTTCATTATAGCATTAATATTCTTTTGTTGTTTATTAACTGACATTACAAAACAAACAAACAATAGATAAATAAAAAAAAACAAAGTAGAAGCAATTTATGATTTTAAATCTTTAGTGTCATCAGTCTCTTTTTTTCTTTTGAAACTACAAGAAATGTGACAAATAAATGGCGTTTTGGGTTTGGCGTTGTTTATTTTATTTGTTCATGTGTTGAAGTGTCTTTGTGGATGTTGGACACATAGATCGACCCCGTGTGGGTGGATGCTATCTGACTGTGGTCTTCAATATAATCATGGAGGCCAAAGTAGCATTTACACTGGTATAGGTCTCTTCTTATCATCCAAACCTTCTTCAGGAACAAAGATGACAGTATGACATATGTGTGTCATCAGTCCCTCTTTTTTTCAATTTTGTCCATCTCATGCAGCAAAATCTTAATACACTCACGTAACAAATCATTAAATGAAGCTTCATGCAGAACATTACTAAGGATCAAAGAAAAGATGTATGCTGTCGTTGTATTTTTTGGCGTTTTACATTGAGTTGTAAATTTTTTTAGCAACCACTGTGTGTTTTTTGTGTATTTTTGGTGTGATAAACGGAAGGTGGTGAGACGTTTCTATTTATAGAATTTTTTTGGCGGGTAGTTTAGGTGGGATGTAATCTTTGGCGTTATATATAATGGCGTTTCATATTTTTTGGCATTTTTGTAGCCAGAGAGCTTAAATAAAAACACAGAAAAAAGTACGCAGTGATAAAATTGGCGTTTTGTATTTATTTTGCGTTTTATTTTTCAATGGCATTTTATGTGAGGAATGGTTTTTTTAGTTTTTTACCCTTAATGAAGCGCGTCCACGTAATAAAATTGGTGTTATTTACTAAAATGTCACCGCGCCAATCTTGTCCATAGATTGTTTTGATCGGACGATCAATAAGCGTTCTCACCGTTCTCACACTTTCTACCGTTTTCTCTAAATCCTAACACCTAAACTCTAAACCCTAAATCTAAAAAATAAGGCTAAAACCTAAGCTAAACCGTAAAATCTAAACTATAAACCCTAAAGGCTAAACCTAAAGCTAAACCCTAAAGCTAAACCCTAAGGCTAAACCCTAAAGCTAAACCCTAAAAGACAAACCCTAATATATTTAGGGTTTAGGGGTTATTATTTAGGGTTTAGGGTTAAGAGATCCTAGTTAGGGTTCGACGAGCCGGTTCCAACACCACTGGAATGAGTCCAATCGGAGTTCGTTTGAGTCGGTTCCCCACTTTTTTAGTGTTCCCCAATGAACCTCACACTATATATATATATATATATATATATATATATAGAGGGCCGCTAAAATGAAAACCATTCCCAGTTAAAAGAACCACAAGAACCACTTTCCGACCGTTGATCGTGAGAAATGGATGGATGAGATTAAAAGTAATAAAAACAATATTAAATTATTTTTGTCTTATTATGTTTTTAAAATTTTAATGTCAAAAGGGTAGTTTAGTAAATTTGCTTGTTTTGTATTTATTGTTTTTATTACTTTTCTGTCTTATAAAATTAATTGTTTTTTTATTAAACTCATATTTTTTTATTAAAAAATATTTAAAAATCTGATACAAAAAAATACAATATTTTTTTTACAAAAAAAAAACAAATTTTTTCAAGATTTTTATACCAAAAGCGTTTTTAAGAGCCCTTTTTACGCCCCGTTTTTTACGCGTCGTTTTTTCGCCCACTTTTTTACGCCTCATTTTTACGCACCGTTTTTACTCCCGGTTTTTTTACGCTCAGTATTTACCCCCGTTTTACGCCCCGTTTTTTACGTCCCATTTTTGCGCGCTGTTTTTTAAGATTCGTATTTACGTGTCGTTTTTTAAGATTCGTATTTACGCGTCGTTTTATTACGCTCCGTTTTTTGCGTGCCGTTTTTATGCCCGGTTTTTTACGTACCTTTTTTTACGCCCGGTGTTACGCGCCGTTTTTTTAACGCACCGTTTTTTACGTCCCGTTTTAATGCGCCTTTTTTGCGCCTCGTATTTACGCGTCGTTTTATCACTCGGTTTTCTACAAGCCGTTTTTTACGCCCAGTTTTTAAGCGCCGTTTTCTACGCCACGCTTTTAACGCGCCATTTTCTGTGCCCTGTTTTTTACGGTTTTAAACTTTTTTTTACAAAAACATTTTTACAGAAAAATTTCTTACAATTTTTTTTTTTGCAAAAACTTTTTTACAAAAAACAAAAATTTATATGAAAACTTTTTACGGTTTTGACCTTTTTTTAAACTTTTTTTTACACACACGTTGTTTTAACTTTTTGACGGTTTTAAACTTTCCTTTTACAATAACTTTTTTACAATTTTTTTTTTGTTTTTTTTACAAAAAAACAAAAATTTATACGAAATTTTTTTTACGGTTTTAAGTTTTTTTTACAAAAACTTTTTTTTGTTCAATTTTTTTTTACGAAAACTTTTTTACGGTTTTAGAATTTTTTTTCAAAAAACTTTTTTACACAAAACGAACGCACTCAGAAATCACAACTCGGTAGGTGTCTCAGATAGATTGAACTTATCATCATCGACTGAGAAAAAAATATAAAAAAATCCGACAACAAAAATCAAAATAAATGTGTGGATCTTAAAAAAATGGGGTTTGGCTCAAAGTTTCAATAATCAAGGCTGCAAAGTGGGGTTGTAGGTTCAGAAACCTACCCTCCACCATACTCGCCGCGCCATCATCATCAATTTGTCAGAAAAATTGTTTCGAACTATCTTTGCCAATCTCAACCCCCCAATATCAAAAGTAGAAGACAACCTCTCACAAATTTGACAACTTTTCGATCGGCACCACCGGCACCAAGCGGGCACCACGGGCACCATCGAAACTGCTTGGAAAATCGGTCACCTATAAAAGCAGTCGACATCAAAGCCAGCCAACAGAAGCACACAAAACATCTCTAATAAAACACTCAATACCCATTTCATAAAGAATACCTAAATCAAAGGAAAACCCGGCAACAAAAACAAACAAACATGCTGCACATACCCAAAATCAAATTTCATTCGAAGAATGCAACCATCAGTATCACAAAGACCTAAAATCAAATTTCATTTAAAGAATACAACCATCAGTATCACAAGACCCAAAAATCAAAATTCATTCGAAGCCATTTGTGTAATTGCAACCATCAAAAACAAGTTTCATTTAAAGAATGCATATTTCCACAGGACCCAAAATCAAAAGAAAACCCATCAAAAAAAAATCAAAAGAATGCATATTTCCACAAGACCCAAATCAAAAAGCATACCCAAATCGAAAGAATGTAACGGCGGTTCTTCCCACCATCATCGCAATCGCTACTCCTGCTCCTCATCATCTCCGCCATTCAACACCACCGGACACCAGAAAAAGAGATCACCGACAGTTGCCGGAGTCACTGTCTATGGGTGTGGTGTTTGGGGGTCGCCGGAATTGAGGGAAGACCACCACCACAGCACCGCTGCCGCCGTCTGTGGTGGTTCCCTCATCGACTCCACCTTGAGCCGCCTCTAAATGCCGCCACTGCACAACTCCCACCAACCACCTCCCACCACCGTCCTCCCCACCAACCAACCACCTCCACAACTCCCGCCAACCACCCCCCACCACTGTCTTCCCCACTGACTCCACCTTGAGCCACCGAAGATACTGCCGGAGATGCCACCACCAACCCCCAACGTTATAAACAACCCACACCACATAAACAACCAGTGTGACAAGAGTGAGATGTGTACCCTAGAGAGATTCATGCCAAAAAAGATAACTAAACATCAGATATGAGACTCGAACCTTTGTACAGATCTATTGTTTCTTGATGAGGGGGTTGCTGGTAACGTCGCCGGTGTGGGTTTGGTGTTTGGGGGTAGCCGGAGAAACGAGGGGGCGCCAGTTTGGATGTGGTGTTTGGGGTCGCTGGTGTGGGTGTAGTGCCGGTAACAGAGCTTCTTCATCAGATGAAAATGATGAAGATTTGGTTTTCTTCATTAGATGGAGAGAGAGAGATGAGAGGTGAATGTTTCAAATTGTGTGAAGAGAGAGAAAATGCAGACTTTAAAAGAGACAGATAGAGATTGAAATGACATAGAGAGTAAATTACCAAAATAACCTTTTGGTTTTAAAATAATAGTGTACATATGGCATGATCTGATTGGTGGAGAGTGGTTATCGTAGTTCTCACAACTGGAGGATGGTTTTCATTTTAGCGGCTCCCTATATATATATATATATATATATAGGGTAAGGTTCATTTGAGAACCACCCTTATTGCGAGAAACGCGAGAACCAATGTGAACACAAAATAAAATCTAAAAAAAATCAAAAAGCACCCAAATTTTTTTTAATATTTAAAAAAAAACTTTTTTTTTCGAGTAACAGTTATCTATGGACATGTGCATATGTATCATTACTTCGACAAATTCCGTAATACGTTATCAGTAATAGACAATTGCACTTTAATTTACAATACCATCCATAATACACTACTTTTTACATTACCAATATTCAAAATGCACATGTGCATCACTATGTATAACAATGATATAACGTGTTTTGGTACAAAAAGTTTGTGATTTTGAATGGAGAAGTAGGCCCATATACATGTTTTTTTTACTTATATCTAGTGGTTGATGGTTTGGTTATAGTTGTCTATTTATGATGTAATATGTTGATTGGATGGTATAAATGGTGTTGATATACATGTAATAAAGTGAAAATATTGGTAATGGTATTGTATTATGGATGGTAGGAGGTAATGGTATTGTATTATGGATGGTAGAAGGTAATGGTAGTGTATTATGGATGGTATGATAGATGAAAAAGAAAGTGTATTCAAAGTAATGTACCAAAAGACCTTATTTCATGTTGATACATATAGATGCACATGTGCATTTCTAATATTTGTAATGTAAAAAGTAGTGTATTACATACGGTAGTGTAAATGAAAGTGCAACTGTCTAATATTTGTAATGAATTACGGAATTTGTCAAAGAAACGACAAAAATGCACTTGTGCATGTTTATGTATTATGGATGGAATGGTAGATGAAAGAGAAAGTAGTGTACCAACACACCTTATTTCATGTTGATACATATAGATGCACATGTGCATTTCTAATATTGTTAACGTAAAAAGTAGTGTATTACACGTGGTAGTGTAAATGAAAGTGCAATTGTCTAATATTTATAATGATACAATTGCACATGTGCATGGATAACTGTTACTCGAAAAAAAAATTATAAACAAAATATAGCGATTATTCCAAAAAAAATAGTAAAAAAATAATTTTTTTGGTGTTTTTTAGATTTTTTTAGGTATTACTGTTTGTGTTCACACTGGTTCTCGCAATAAAGGGTGGTTCCTAACGGATCCTTCTCCTATATATATATATATATATATATATATATATATATGGGAGGGTTCATTGGGCAACACTAAAAAAATGAGGAACCGGGAAACACTCTTAAAAATTTAATTTAACATGTTAAAAATTAATTTTTATAACATTTTGACGCTTTTTCTTATAAATACATGTAGAAGCATTTTTAATAAAAACATCAAAAACTAAAGATATAACAAAATGTTTAAAAAACATTTAAAATAAAAATATCTTATAAAATTAAGTTAACATGTTAAAAATCAATTTAAAAAAATTTGAGCGCTTTTACTTATAAAAATGGTAGAAATTATTCATATAAAAAATCAATTAAGTGTTCCCCCTTTTTTAATATATATATGTATAGGGGACCGCTAGAATGAGAACCACCACGAGTTATGAGAACCGCGAGAACCACGTGCCACGGAGGGGCGTTGACCACGATTTTTTTTTTTTTACAACTAGATCCGTATATTTTAACAACATTCGTAAAAAAAAAATTTCAAACGGCGCGCCCGAGGGGGTAGTTTTTTACACCCAAAGTTTGTAAAAAAAAAAAACAAAAAAATAATAAAAACACCAAACTTTGGGTGTAAAAAACTACCCCCTCGGGAGCGCCGTTTGATTTTTTTTTTTTTACGAATGTTGTTAAAATATACGGATCTAGTTGTAAAAAAAAAATCGTGGTCAACGCCCCTCCGTGGCACGTGGTTCTCGCGGTTCTCATAACTTGTGGTGGTTCTCATTCTAGCGGCTCCCTATATATATATATATATATATAGGGTAAGGATAGTGTAAAAAGGGCCTAAAGTGTGAGAAGTGTAAGAACTATTTAAAATCGTTAGATCTTTAATCTAATGGTTGAGATCAATAGTGACCAAATTGTACATTGTGTTTTAGTTAGTTGGACTGATTTGAAAATTGTAGGTGTAATAGTGTCTTTTTATATGTTTCAAATAAGGTAACATCTCCTAAATTCCCGCGATCCATTTTTAAACTAACATTAAAAATCCGGACATTCTAAAAATTCGGAAACATGTAACTGCTAATAGAAATATATAACACTATATAACACCATATATACACCATATAACACTTTGTAACACTATATAACACTATACATCCATCATAGACCTGTTACCAGAAAAATATAACATTATAACACTATATAACACTATACATCCATCATAGACTTGCTACCAGAAAATATAACACTATAACACTAGATAACAGTATATAACAATATACATAATCATAGACTGCTACTAGAAAATATAACACTATATAACACTATAACACTGTATAAAACCTTCATTCTATGATCTTTAGAAAGTTATAATTGATGAACGATAAAAAAAAAACAAATTCGTAGATTAATTTGTATTCCTAAAATAAAGGGTGGCGATTATGGAAGGTTATCAATTAATTGAATCAATGAAAAAAATACTTGTTTACCTTTTTGAAATAATTTAGATTGATGACACATGTCATCTCCATAATATTTCTCACACTTCTCACACTTTTGAACTAATGTACAAGATCTTTAATCTATGTGTATATATATACATATATATATATATAGGTACGGGAACATGAGAAAATGCCCTAAAGTGTGAGAAGACATCCTGATGGAACACGTGGCGTGGGATATAATCAGGGTCTGAGGGTTTTTTTTTTGTCTTTTCAATATTATTTTTCCCGATTTCATGTGTCACATGCTGCTTCATTTTTGGCGTCTAAGATAATTTTGGCGTTAACTAAATTCATTAGTTACATGGCATTTTTACTGTGTTTGGATCTGTCTCGTTGAATTAATTCTTTTTGTGTCACATAGTTAATTTTTTTGGCATTATGGCGTTTCCCAGGTCATTTTTTGGCGTTCGTGGCGTTTGTTAGTAATTGATTACCATTGATTAATATTTTATAAAATTACAATAATACGAAATCAAAATAAACTAATAGTCTTCTGTGGATGGGATTACATCAGAGTTGTACCGATCGCTTTGTTCCTCACTTTCTTCAAATTCATCATCATGATCAACTTTTAGACTGGCGTATAACGCCATCATCTCGTCTTTTCTTTGCCGCAGCCTATACTTGAATATCAATGCAACCCTGGATCTTGCACCGTTCAAAAGTGCTAAATCACATAGTTGTTCAAGTAGATAAAGCCTCTCTGTCTTCAACATTTCCTCCATCGACAATGAATATTTCACCCCGTGTTGATAACTCGCTTCAACCGTTCCTGCTTCTTCATGCACCACCCAACTGCTAACTGTTGGTAAAGGAGTATCGTCAATATCATCATCATCATCATCATCTTCTGCCTGAAATTTTCTCTCCAATCTTCTAATTACCGTTCGAGTTCTTTCACAATCGTTGGCCCTTGGAACCCCAAGGGCCAGAATATCCTTCTAAACCCCTTCAGACATACCAAGTATGGGTTTGATTGTCCTGACCTTCACCCTTCTCCTATCAGAGAACTTTAGGATGAATAATCTCTCCGACCTTTCAAACCTCCATGCAATAACCTTAGCCATTTTTTTAAGTTTTTGGCGTTTTGGACAATATGTGGCATTTTAGACAATGTTTTTGACGTGTTAAGTTGTGTTCTCATGTTCTACTTTTATAATGATTTTTTCCCCTGCATGACAGGTAGTTATGGAGTTTTGAAAAGATAAATAAATTCAATTCCCCATGTATTGGCCTTTAATATATAAATTTTATTAATTATTTTTCCGTCGCTTCATTTTACTGTTTGCAGTTACTGTGTTTTGTTTCCGTTTCATCTGTTTATGGATGTAACACTTTCCATCTTTACGGCTGTAATTATGGCGTTTTGTATTTCCAATGGCGTTTAGATAAAGATGGCACTTTGTTGTATTCTCTTGCACATTGTTTTATACTTTTTTTAAGATTTATTATAATAGTACTTGTCCAAAGTAATTTTATTTATAGTTTGGTTATTTTGGCGTTTTATGGTATGATGGCGTTTCACAAGCATTTGCCCGTTTGGCGTTTTATAATAGGTTTTTAGAGAATTAATGTTTATTTTTATTCTTAGCTGAAAATTACATAACAAAAAACAGTAAAAGAAAATTAAAAAAAACAAATGGAATCAATTTATGATCCAAATCTTCACTATCATCAGTCTCTTTCTTCTTTTGGAACTACAAGAACTGTCACAAATAAATGGCGTTTTGGGTTTGGCGTGGTTTTTTTCTTGTTCGTGTGTTGAAGTGTGTTTGTGGATGTTGGAGACAAAGATCGACAAAATGTGGGTGGATGCTATTTGACCGTCATCTTCATTATCATCATCGAGGCCAAAGTAGCATTTACACTGGTATTGGTCTCTTCTCCTCATCCAAACCTTCTTTAAGAACAAAGAAGACAAAATGACATATCGGTGTCATCAGTCTATTTTTATTGAAATTTGTCCATCTCATGCAGCAAAATCTTACTCCCCTCAGCTAACAAACCATTTAGCGAAAGTTCATGCAGAACATTACTGAGTATCCAAGAAAAGATGTTTGCCATCGTTGATTTTTCTAAATTTTTGGCGTTTTAGAGTGAGTGGTATTTAGGAACTATTTTTGTTGTTTGTGTGTTTTTGGTGTGATCAACGGAAGGTGCTGAGACGTTTCTTTTGTACGATGTTTTTGACGCTTAGTTTAGGCAGGATATTATTATAACAATAAATGCAATCAATAGTATTCGGTTTTGCTCAGCTTGTCCCATCTTTCAGGTCTGGCGTTTAAATTTTATGGTGTTTTATATTTCATGGCGTTTTTGTAGGACAAAACCTTAACTAAAACATAGAAAAAACGAGTCAGTAATAAAATTGGCGTTTTGCATTTACATGGCGTTTTATATTTCAATGGAGTTTTATGTATGAAAGGATGTTTTTACACTTTTACCGTTAATGAAGCACGTTCTAGTAATAAAACTAATGTTATTTATGATAACGCCACCACGTCAATCTAGTCGATAGATTATTTTGATCTGACGATGCATAACCGTTCTCACCGTTCTCACACTTTTCACCGTTTTCCCTAAATCCTGACCTTATAAATATATATACATATATATATATACATATATATATATACATATATATTCATATATATAGGGTCAGGATTTAGAGAAAACAGTAGAAAGTGTGAGAACGGTGAGAACGCTTATAGATTGTCCTATCAAAACAATCTATGGACTAGATTGGCGCGGTGGCGTTTTCGTAAATAACATCAATTTTATTACCTGGACGCGTTTCATTAAGGGTAAAAGGGTCTTTTGACTTCTCCACACAAAACGCCATACTGATGAATAAAACACCAAAAACAAAAATCACAGACCCTTCTAAGTAAAACGCCATTATTAGATATAAAACGCCAAACTTAATTATAGTAAAATCCCGCCTAAAAAAAGGGCCAAAAAAATCCTATATACAACATCTCAGACATTCAATTAAAAACATACACAAAAACCCAAACGTCATATTTTATATATACCATTCGCCTTAGAAAACGCCAAAAAACCCAAACATCAAAAATTTTCTAAGCAAAAAAGTTTTTTTTTTGGAATTCAGTTTCTGTCTGTAAGATTTCGCTAAATGAAATGGACAAAATCAGTAAGTGAGGATATTGTCCATTTCATTTAGTAAAATCTTATTGACTGATCCTCAACTTCCATCCAATTTATAACGCCAAAACATACAAAAACATTATTGAGGTTTGTTGTCAATAAAGTTTAGCTGTATGGGGTGGACAACATTGTCAGTTATCTTTCTTAACCGAGGATTAACAATGTTGTCCATCTCATACAGCAAAGCATTATTGATTTTAGCATGATCAATTTTTGAGGTTTAAGATGCTCTTATTTCGTGGCGTTCTATTTATCGGTAAAACGCCAAAAAAGTTAAAAAAATCAAACATCGTTCATTGTAAAATTCAAGATTGTTGCATGAAATGGGTCTAAACTTAATAACATTTTGCTGCATGAGATGGACAAATCTTCAAGAAAAAGATGCTGATGTCAGATTGTGTGCTTCCAAACAGCCACACAAAAAAACTACCTGAAAAACAAAAAAACACAAAATGAATCATACGAAAGTCGAACCAGCCAGTTAACAAGATTCAAAAAAGAAGAAAGAGACTGGTGACAGTGAAGATTTTGAAGATCAATTGTTTATGTATTCTTTTTTTTTTATTTTCCTTTTCAGATGATTGTTATATAATAAAAACGCCATATATAATAAAAACGCCAAAACAACCAAAATGCTTGTTTAAACGATATCATCCCGTTAAACGCCCCCCAAAACTCCAAAACTATAATAAAATTACTTTGAAAAAGTATTATAAAAAACCAAATATATATATATAGGACAAAGATCCGTTAGGAACCACCCCTTATTGCGAGAACCGCGAGAACCATTGTGAACACAACCAAAAATGCCTAAAAATAGCTAAAAAACACACAAATTTTTTTTTAATATTTTTTTATGCTAAAATCGCTACTTTTAGTAACAAAAATTTTTTTTTTATTTTTTATTTTAATTTTTTTTTGCTACTAAAAGTAGCGATTTTAACATAAAAAATATTTAAAAAAAAAGTTTTTTAGATTTTTTTTTTATTTTTTTAGATTCTTTTTAGGTTTTTTGGGGGGTTTAGTTTTTAGCATTTTAGCTTGGGGGGTGGGGGGTTTAAGTTTTTGGGGGGTGGGGGAGGGGGGTTTAGGTTTTTTTTTTTTTTTTTTTTTGGGGGGGGGGGGGGTGGGGGTGGGGGTTTAGGTTTTTTTTTTTTTTTTTTTTTGGGGGGGGGGGGGGTGGGGGTGGGGGGTTTAGGTTTTTTTTAAGGGGGGTGGGGGTTAGGTTTTTTTAGCTATTTTAGGTTGTGTTCACATTGGTTCTCGCGGTTCTCGCAATAAAGATGGTTCTCGCATGAACCTTACCCTATATATATATATGTAAAATAAAAAGCAAACTTGAAAATGTAACTATAAACAGTAAATAAAAATCAGTAATACAAAAGATAGGGAAAATTTATTATATTAGAATCTAAAACGTCAAACTTGAAAGATGGGACATGTTACAGACTTCAAAGATAAAATTTATCAAAAACAATAATTACAAACAAAAAAACAATAACTTGGGCGCCAAAAAGACATCCTATAAAATGATACGTCTCAGCAACTACCATTTGATCAAACCAAAAAAACAAACGCCAATACTACTAAATACCACTCACTGTAAAACGCCAAAAAAAAAAAAAAATTCAAAGATAGCTAATATGCTTTCTTGGATATTTAGAATTGTTATTCTGAAGTTTCACTGAATGAGTTGTTATCAGAGGGGAGTAACTCAGAAACATTTTGCTGCATGAGATGGACAAAAATTCAAGAAAAGATGCTGATGCCAGTCATATGGCATGTTGTATTTTTTGTTCTTGAAGAAGGTTTGGATGAGGAGAAGAGATCAATGATACTGAAGAGTGGGTTGATTATTAAGATGAAGATCAAGATAAAGAAAAAACGAAAAACCCACACACATGTCATAGATCTATGTCCCCAAGCATCCACAAAAAAAGGCAGTTCAACATACGAGCAGGCAAAATAATCAAACCGATGAGTTTGTTAAGTGTTACATAAAACACCATATATATGGTTAAAGAAGAGAGAGACTGATGACAGTGAAGATTGTGAAGACAGACCCGATTAGAAATTTTAATTTATTTTCTTCGCTTGTATTTTTTTTCCTGTGGTTGAAATATAATCTAACACTATTAAAACGCCAAGATACCACAAACGCAAAAATGTTTATAAAAAATAATATAACAAATGGGCCATCTTGTTTAAAACGCCTTGAAAAACGTCATTCAAATAGATTTCCTGACCCCCTGGGTTCCAATGGCATAGGATTTGAATAAACGCCAAAAACGCCAAAATGTAAAAACAATGAAACCATTGAAACGCCATTAACTATTGAATTTGGTTAACGCCAAAATTGTTAAAAACCAAAAATTCAAAAAACATCGGGAAAAGCGGAACTGGAAAAGCAGATGATGAAAGGACAAAAAAGCCCCTCCGCTCATTTCTAAGCGGCGTGACACGTGTTGGGCCAGGAAGCGTTTTCACCTTCTCCCGAACCCGTTTCTCTATATATATATATATATATATAGAAACGGGTTCGGGAGAAAATGCTCAAAAGTGTGAGAACGGTGAGAACGCATCCTGGCCCAACACGTATCCCGCGACATAGAGAACGGCGGAGGGCCTTTTTTGTCTTTTCATTTTTCTTTTATTTTCACAACGCAATATAATATTTTCTAGCTTCAAAGTTTTTTCTGGCGTTAATTGTATTTATTAAACTTTTTGGCGTTTAATTAAATGTTTTTGTGTCACATATATATTTTTTTGGCGTTATTTCGTTTTCTAGTTATTTTTTTTTGGCGTTTGTGGCGTTTTGTACAATAATTCACTACGAGTAATTAATATTTGCATAAGCTTAAAATAATTCCAATTTTTCTTTTTGGCGTTTATTGAATTTTTTGGCCTTTTAATTCCCTTTACAAGGTACTTTGCCAGCAGCTGTTCTCCCAGTTTTCTTTCTACTAGCGTTTTGGTGTTTGTAGTTTTTAGCATTTTATATAATAATGTATTTTATTTATAGAGAATTAGATAACAAAACAACATATAACTTGATATTAATACAATATAAAATGCAAACAAAAATAATTAAAAATGGTAATCTAATTTTTCTTTCCAATCTTCAATGTCATCAGCCTCTTCCTTCTTGAATTTGTTTTTGGCGTTTTGAACCTTTTTTGAATAATTTAGCTAGATGCCAACTTTCCTTCATAAACCCTGTCTTTTTCAGAAGAAGCTGCTTAGTGGCATCCTGTTTTTTGGTGTGAAATTCTTGTTTGGTGGGATGTCATTAAAGATCAACTCTTGCTTAATGCTATTTGTAATAATGGAGTCTAAAATAGCATTTTACAGTTGTGTTGAATCCTTTCTTCCATGCCTATAATCATCAAGAACAAAGCTCACATGATGCCATATCACTGTCATCAGTCTCTTTTTCTTGAATTTTTGTCCATCTCATTCAGCAAAATATTCTTGAGTTAACCCCCTCAGAAAAAGGATCCATTTTAGTGAAAGCTTTGCCATCTGTGGCGTTTTAAAGGGAGTGGTTTCTAGAGGATATGGCGTTTTTTGTGTTTTTCTGGGTGTGATTTATTTCATTGTGTATAGACCCTTCTCTTATAGGAGTTTTTTGGCGCGTAGTTTAGGCGGAACTTTTTTATTGTAATAAATGATAGTAATAAAGTAACTGTCTTTTCAGTTACTGGTTTTGTATTTACTGTGTTGATCAGCTTTTATCAGTTTTATAGGTTATAGACGACCCATCTTCTAAGTTTGGCATTTTTTTTAAATGGCCTTTTGCAGACCAACATGACAAAATACAATAATAGAGTAAATAAAATATTAAACAGGAAAAATATTTTTTGTTGTTTTTGGCATTTTGTTAGGGTTAAACATTTTTAGTATTATTTTGGTGTTTTTCTAATAAAGATAGAAATATATCATTTAATTATCTTAAAAAAAAGATTGCATAGAAAAAAAAATGAAAATCCTTCGTCAGAAGGTACTTTATCCGAATAATATCCATCACTTGTGTCATCTTCTTCCTCCTCGGAGTCTTCATCTTGATCTTCATCCATGTCATCACATTCACCTTCATCAGCTTCTTGTTCCTGAAGATTCTGAAGCCTCCACCTGAACATGTCTTGCATTAACTCCAATTTTGAGTCTATTTCTGTGTTGGTACAAGTGGCGTTATGCAATTCTTCCATGAAACCCCGTCGCTGCTTTGTCATGATGTTCTCTAGCCAGTATACTTCCTGCTCTCCGCTGTCGTATGTAACCGTCACCATGTCTGTTTCATCATCAAAACACCATGATGTCATGACAGGGTCTGGTTTCACATCTCCTTTGATTGGTCCAAATTTGCTGGTTAATGCTTTCATAAGCATATGCGTTTCATGGCATTCGTTATCTAGAGCGATGCTAATGGATAAAATTTGCCTCTGTATCTCTTCTTCCATCTTCAGAATTGCCCTGACCGTCTTAACATACACCCTCATTCTGTTGTCAAAATGGAGGACGTATCTCCTGATTCCCCGAGTGTATCTCCACGAAACGATTGTTGCCATTTTTAACGTTTTGTTTAAGTTGGCGTTTTAGGTTAACGAATTTTTTTGCAGAAAATGGATAGATTGAAGTGATTATGGAAGCTATGTTTTACGTTGTTTTATATAATGATGTTTTTGGCGCGTAATTTAGGAGGGAATTTCTTCTAATAAATGTTAACAACTGAAATTCAGTTATTTGTGTTGTTTCATCTTCCTGTAATATTCAATGCGTTTTATTACTAATTTTTGGCGTTTTGTTTTTAATGGCGTTTTATTTTTTTTATGGCGTTTTATCTTTTGATGGCGTTTTGAATATGAGGGGTAAAAGACCCTTTTACCCTTAATGAAGCGCGTCCCACATAATAATATTTATGTTATTTACGAAAATGCCACCGCGCAATCTAGTCCATGGATTGTCTTGATCGGACGATCCATAAGCGTTCTCACCATTCTCACACTTTTCACCGTTTTCTCTAAATCCCGACCCTATATATATATATATAGGGGTACGTTCATTTGTGAATCTTACCCCTATTTGTGAACAAAACGAACTCATTTTGGCCCTTGATCTCGTTTAATAATTATAAGGGTAGGATTGTCATTAGACATTTAAACATTATTTATTTTTTAAATTTTAATAAAGATTAGTTACCAGATATCCGTAACTACTACCCCTGGTTACTTGCGATCTAAACATTAGATCGTAAATTTGAATTCATTTCTGTCTCCATCAAGGAAAAACAACATCATCTTCCATATAAACGGTTTCATAATCCTTTTATTCAGTCCATTCTGTTTCCATCATTGTTCCTTAATTTTTTTTCCGGCAGAAATTATGTTATGTCAGACACAAACGATCAGCCTAGTGTTTCTACGATTCCTTCACGGTCTGAACGCCTAGAAGAAGATCGTGTGTATACAACAACCATTGAGCATCAAGGTTTTTTTAAACATCATATTATATACGTTTATTGGATGTATATTCACATTTTTTGTTTGATGAAACTAGTTAGATGATTCTTTTCGTATAACTATCTCCTTTAATTATCCTGGAGAAAGTTGACGAATTCTCTTTGCTTACCTACTATTAACGGCGATAATTAATTAAATTTTATGTGTTAGTTTGCGTAAATGGTGAAATCCGTGATAAACACCAAGCTTAAAGTTGTATATATAATGAAAGTATGAAAATGTAATTTATATGGCATGTGTTGTTCTGTTAAAAAATTGTTCCATTTGGTTTTATATTATTACATGATTCAAATAAAATATTTTGTATTACTGTATGAATTTTTTTATTATTAAATTGTTATGTTGATGAAATACATATACGTATATAATAAATAAACACTTACCACTTTCAATGGAGTTGTCATCCAGAAAAAAACCGTTATGGCTCACAACTTTCACCGGACTTTCAGATGGATGCATATTATCTAATGGATGCATATTATCTATGACCGTGATCGCAATATTCTTTAAATCAAAGCAAACTAAATAAAAGTGCTACTAAAAATATGAGGTTCCCATATTCTTTCAGTTCCATCAACTCCTGCTTTCCTTCTGATACACCCAACAAAGTGCTAATAAAAATCTCTAAACGCTTGTTGTCATCAAAATTTGATTCAGTCAGCATTTCCGTAGACTATTTTTCTTTCAACAAAGAAACAATTTAGAATACATATGCGTAGAAATTTGAAGAATATACTGAGACGTGGCCTTACAAAATGGCCGTGTGACAAAACACTCTAGGCATAGTAAACTCCCGTCTTTCACTTCTTCATGATTAAGCAACGACGCCAAACAATATATGATTGATGCACTCACAAGAACATTTGGGAGAAGATCAAATCTAGCAAGGTGCATCAACCTAGGGCCATAGCTAGTGCTGAAAATATCATTCCTCTGTTTGCCAGTTTTAGAACACAAATTATACACTATACATATATGTTCAGGAAAAAAACTAATGACACCATAACATGAAAGATTCTCAAGAAATTAAATCATTAATTACCACTTACCCCATAGTTATTCGCACCTCCATTTGCTCTTTCTTTTCCCGTTCAACTTTAGCCTGTTCTTCTTTCTCCTTGTCAGTTAAGGTTCTTCATCAAACCGATCAAAACAAATAGTTACTTTATAATACAAACATTGATATTGTAATACACGTCATAAAGAATACGTACCGAACATCCACATCAGTATCATTTTTATTGTCTTTTTCATCTTGTGTTGACGTGCTACAATTGTATAAAACAACTTAACTTTAACTACATTCTACATGTATGCATTGAATTAAAAATTTTATATGATTACTGGTTTTCAACTGCACCAGCAAGCACATACTTCTAAACAATCCTCTTTTCCTTTGTCAGATTCTTATCGATGTTAACTGCTCGCTCTAGCCAAGGTGATATGTAGAAAGGCAAAACTTTAGGAAATCTCTTTCCCTTCCGTTTGATTGCATTTGTATTTACCAAATGTTCTTTGTCATCTGGCAGTTTCTTAGGCGGGAGATCTTGTGTAATGCCAATTTTGAATAAAGGTATGGTATATGTAATTCATATATGTATTAGAGCCGATGTTACATACTTGTATATGTGTCACACCCCAACCGATGGCGGAATCATCAGAGTGAGACGAAAGAGATTGCTCATCACACATAACGCTGTTGGTGACAACAGTTAATTCAAAACCGATTTCATATATAACAAAATTGTCAAATTACAACATGAAATACAAAGTACAACAAGAAAGACAATACAACAAGTTCAAATAATAAAGTAACAAATCTAATAATTTCAAGTGCGTTTCTAGTGTCGTCCCTACTAGATTTAGTCACAATCAACCTCATCAACCTGCAACATGTTAACAAAATATAGTTCAACATAAAAATGCATTGGCGAGTACACAAGTTTAAGTACATAAGTATAAGTATTAAAAGAGTTTAAAACGGATCCACATGGCAACCTAAGTTATTCAAGATCAACATGTCATGGCACGCAATATTCTAGCCAACCCTCTATTTACGCAATAAAGAATGAAATTTGACATGACCTCTCGTTCACGGATGGTGCGTTAATCCTATAGCGCTACACATGTTAAATGGAGGCTCGTACGAAGCTAATGACTATAGTATCACATAAGAATCACCCAAGAATATTCATCAAGTATAACGTATTAAGTTTTCATGTATTTGGATTGTTTCGTGCATTTGCATAAAGTATAAAGTGTTGTGATTTTGATAAGGTTATCATATTGCACCCAAAAAGTGTTAAAATAAAAAATGGGTCAAGTGTACTCACGGTTTTGCAAGCTTCCACTTGTTATTTCATGAAGAGTTGATGTTTTGGAGGTAGAACACCGAGTCCTTCTATACGAAGAAACATAATTGTGTGAGTAATTTGGATGATAACGGAGGATTTAGATTCAGAATTTAAAGTATAACAAAAGTAGGTATACAAGAAAATAATTATCTAGACTTAGTACTCGTTCTTGACACAATAAAAACCCATAGAGGTTAGAATGATTTCATGGGTTTAATACCTGTTAGAATGGTAACGAGGAACTAAGTACTTAGGTGATGTAACATAGTACCTTGATGAATAATCATTTGATTATCATCAAGGGTTCGGTTTATATGTTTTATATATGGTATATAGTATATAGTATGATTATAGTCCAATAAGGTTAACAAGGATCTCATATAAGTCATGCAAGGAGGTAAGAGGATAACCTTCCATTTTAAGACCTCTTTAGTAGATTTCACCAATGCACAAGTTGTTACAAGAACAACAAGGATGGTAAGAATACAATAAGGAATGAAATATACACACTATACTAAGGGAAATCATCAAGTAAGGTGTGGAATGGAAGTAGGATAGCCAAAGCTTTCCAAGTAATCACACTATACAAGCTCAAGTCTTGTTCAACACTTGTGGGTTAAAACCCTTTTAAAATAGAAAGTTTGGAGGGATTAAACACCTCCGATTTGTATGTAACAACCTTATTTTTAAGAAAACTAATCATAGACTTGATTAGTGGCATAAGGACATAGGTTTGTATGAGTAAAACATGAGTTTTAGAATGCTTAATAAAGTTTTTGTTCAAAACAGAAAGTTCTTGCACTTTTAACCACAATGTGGTGATGTTCCATCTTTGGTTTTTCATGGAAAACCTATGGAAACACTCCTAGAGGTGTTACAAGTGTTAAGAAGCAAGAAGAAATGAAGAAGATGGAAGATAGGTGAGTTTAAACTCACTTTTGTAAACTACCTTGAATCTGACTTTTGCTACTGATTTGCAACTGATTTGACGTGTTTAGAGTGAGGATTAGAGAGTTTGCAAAGTGGAATAAGTGTGGGAATGAAGTGGTTTAAATAGGAGGTGATTAGGGTTGAGTTAGGTGACATTAAGTGCAAGAAACACAACCAAATAACATAAGAATGCCCAATAGTTGAGCTGGAAATAACATTCTGGCGGATCGAAGGTCTAGCATGATGCGACCACGAGTCCACATCCCCGTCACGCGACGCGACAGGTTACTTCTGTGAGTGCATTTAATTGTCCATAGTTAGAAGTCTGTATGTATTTCTAACATTTAAATTCTTGAGTCTATATTATACCGGACATAGGTTTCACTAGGTGTCGTTAGGATAAGGTACAGTACGGCACAGTTCGTAAACGACATATATGATCAGGAATGATGTCATCACATTTATGTGATGAATCATAATTACTAAATCATCATATCATCAACATAGAAGTCTTGCATGCATGGTAAAAAAATATAAGACAAATTATGTATGCATGAATAACTACCAAGTCACACGAATGGAGAATATACATTTCACGGCTCGAACTTCTGGATGGAGGGTGAATGCATGTTGTTCCGGATAGAGCACAAGTACATCCGCCCGGATGTATAACTTAGGAAATCTTAAGCTCATCCGGATGGAGAGCTAATAGAAATACCCCATGTCCACCCGGAGATAAATAATCATCAGAGAACACACATATAACAGTCTATCCGGTCCAACTTGAAACACAAGTTCTTCATCAAATCTTCATCATTAGATCATCATCTACAACAAGTTCACTCTCAGTTTCATCTTGTTCTTAGATTTCGAGTGTTCGCGTATGTAGATCGAGTCGAAACTCTGTCCGATTGTCGTTATGTAATAAAACGTCGTTTATTTACGTTTTCGGGCATGATTATGGTTCGATTTAACGAATTCCGCACGTTAAATCGAATCCACCACAGAACTAGAGATCGTTTACGATCCGATCCTGAACTCACAACTTCTCCGAAATCAAATTTTATTTTTGGCAAATTAGGCCCCTACAGTTTTATATTTACTAGGTTTTAAGGTATTTTAAGGTGTTTTATGAAATAAAAGCACATTGTAAGGGGTTTTCAAGTATCATTAACACAAGAACAAGTATGACTAAACATGATTAAGTATACATATCATGAATAAGTATCATAAGTGTACAAACATGAGTGATAAGCGTATAAATTGAGTACGTATTGCAAGTTCTACACATGTTGACAAGTATTAAGAATAAATTATCGAATGTTTCATGAACTCCAACGTATAAACATGTACGAATATGTAAGAATTAAATGCATTTCATTATGATCCAAGTCTCGGAATTTACAAAGATACAACGAAAAGATGATTACAAGGAATACAATATTTCCAAAAATAGAATTACAAGACGAGCTTTCTAATTAAGGAAGGTACGAAAAAACAGGGCATTACAGTCTCCCCTCCTTTAGGAAATTTCTTCCTGAAATTTAGGAAGATGTAACGAACAGTTGCAGATACTTAGTATTCATATCACTTTTAGGTTCCCGAGTAAACTCGGCGCCACGTTTTACTTCCCATCGTACCTTGACGATAGGAATTCGACTGCGCCTCAATTGCTTGACTCCTCAGTCCATGATCTCGACGGGTTTCTCCACGAAGTGTAAAGCCTCGTTGATTTGAAGATCTTCGAGTGGAACTTGAAGTCCTTCTTCAGCTAGACATTTCTTTAAGTTTGAGACATGGATGACATGATGAACGTTGTTGAGTTCTTAAGGTAGGTCCAGTCTATACGCAACCTTGCCAATCCTTTCGAGAATCTTGGAAGGACCTATGTAGCGAGGTGCGAGTTTCCCTTTCTTACCAAAACGAACTACGCGCTTCTAAGGGGATACTTTGAGAAGTACAAAGTCACCTATCTCGAATTCCAAAGGCTTGCGACGCTTGTCAGCGTAACTCTTTTGTCGGCTCCTGGCTTTCAGCAATTTGTCTCGAACCTGTAAAATCTTGTCCGTTGTCTCCTGTATAAGCTCGGGACTGGTGATTTGAGCTTCTCCGATCTCGTGCCAACAAATAGGCGAACGACACTTGCGACCATACAATGCCTCGAAGGGTGCCATTTGAATACTCGTGTGATAACTGTTGTTGTATGAGAATTCGATCAAAGGCAAGTGCATATCCTAGTTGCCACCAAAATCGATTACGCATGAATGAAGCATATCCTCTAAAGTTTGGATAGTATGCTTGGTTTGTCCGCCAGACGCAGGATGAGAAGCGGTGCTAAGGTTAAGATAAGTACCCATAGCATCTTGAAAAGTTTGCCAAAGACGAGACGTAAAGAGACCATCACGATCAGAAATGATGTCAATAGGGATACCATGACGACAGATGATTTCATCCATGTAGATACGAGCCAATTTCTCGACTTTGAAATCTTCACGAATGGGGAGAAAGTGAGCGGATTTTGTCAATCGATCGACGATCACGCAAATACTGTCATGACCAGATGAAGTACGAGGAAACTTGGTGATAAAGTCCATTGCAATGCTCTCCCATTTCCAGACAGGAATTTCTGGTTGTTCGAGCAAGCCAGAGGGGTGTTGGTGTTCAGCTTTAACCTTCGAAAAAGTGAGACATTTCGCAATGAAGGTGGTGATATCTTTCTTCATTCCAGGCCACCAATAGGACGTACACATATCGCGGTACATCTTATCAGTGCAAGGGTGAATAGAATATCTCGATTTGTTGTCACAACCCCCGCCCCTTTACCTGTCCCGGGAATGGGCGGCCGCGAACATTCGTTTGTGATGGTATCAGTTGGTTAATTTGGCAGCGGAAATTACATCAGGACCGTAGTTAGGAAATGTTTTATCAGAGTAAAACCACCTTATTTGATATTAATAATCACATGGGTAAAACCCAAGTTTCTTATTACAACATAGGGTTAAACCCTCTTTTATTGAGTTTAAAACATCGTATTTTAGATAACTTTTATAGCCACAGTTTTACAAGCCGTCCGTGCTCTCGAGCTGGCTTTTTACTACTTGGCTTTCACATTGTGTTACCTGAAACACGTGTTTAAAAAACATTTTTCAGTGGGAAATACTGGTGAGTGAATCCCAGTTTAATCAAGAAACATTTTATCAATTAAAACAGTATTGAGAGCGATCACATTGTTTATTTCTACACAATTACTCATTCAGTACTGTCAATCCTGACTTGTGGGTCATATTACACATTGGCTAACTCGTCGTACAATGGTAACGTACTGTCATCCCCGACTTACTACATGCAGTAGTATATTTTGTATACAAAACCCCAACATACCGGCAGTAATTAAAGAATTACAAAGACTCAATCACCGCTTAATCATATTGTAAAACAATTAAGGTTTTGTAAAACATTCCAAAAAGGTTAACAAAAAGAGGATAAACTCACATTCCTATCTTAGACTTCGCGTAAGGGTTTCCTGGGAATAATCTATAATTTACACAAATGTACATAGGTTAGTATCATAACCCTTTGAAAATATTAATGATACCCTCCCCGAGACGGTATTCCAACAACTACGTCGGGCAGAACCACGAAAGTTGTTACGGAACCCTAAATCCATCGGGCAGCGTATCTAATACGAAACTGGGGTTATAATACTTACAACGGAGCAGAACCTCGCTAATTAGGGGTATAATACCCGAGTATAATAACTCAAATTCAGAATTTTGAGATTGAGAATGAATTGTGAATGAAATTTGGTTGAACCCGATGGCCTTCTTATATAGTTGCGGAACCTGGTTCTCTCGTGGCCCGCGTAATATAAGCACAAAGCTTACGCGGCCCGCGTCAAAGCTGGGTCAACGCGTAGCTGTGCTGAGTCGACAACTAGCTTAGGCGGGTGTTGTGCTACGTGGCCACACCGGCTTGCGCCACCTTTTTAGCCTTTCGCGGCCAGCGTAAGAGTTATGGGGTACCTTACGCGGCCCGCCTCAACTTAACCTTTTCTTGTTTTTCATTTATTTTTAATGCTATATTGTATTTCGGGCTCGGTTTTCACATACGGGGTGTATTTAAAAACATATAGGGGTATTCTAAATATATTAGGGGTGTCAGAAATATTTTGGAGGGTTGATATATTTTGGTACAACTCCTGGATTATTTAATAGAATATATAGTGCACTCACACTAAGTATATTAACCCAATTCTACTTTATCCCTACGTCACGAGACAAAACCCCAACGAATTTAGGTAGAGCCTTGACATACGTTACGGGGCCCTACGTCACTTGGACAGGGTATCAGTGATCAAGGGTTACAACACTTTAAAATGGGGTAGGGTTCTATTATTATTAGGGGTGAATTACTAGGAAAATAAGGTATACATAAGAGAATAAAGGGGGACGAGACAGGCTGAACACATAAAATGTTGATTTAGAATTCTATATATACTCTTCAAAACTTAGTGTGCACGTCTGTAAATGTCCACGCATCCATCCATCATAATTTCAATCACACGTCATTTTTATATTCAATGAATTTTGATTAGTTTTATTTTATTCTCATTCTTTAGTATACTTACACGTATACTTTCAAAATATAAATTCAATCTCATAAGTTTAACTATTATTATTATATTATTGTTTTATTTAATATATATTTTATAATTAATTTAACTGCTTCACTTATTTGGTGCGTATAACTTCTAAAATATGACGTTTTATAAAATAATAAATATGCCTTTAGAACGAGAATAATTTTATCTACATTTTGAACCAAGTTTCATTAAAAACAGAGTAGGTTCAAATATAATGTATTTTTATAATTTAATTATTAAATGGTTCCTACGCTTGCCCAAAACACCTTATATTTTTATTGGTCAACTTACCCATGATGCATCCTTTTAATAACATAAGTTTTATATATATATATATATATATAAATAAAAATTTTGGGAATGTTACATTCTCCCCACCTTGTTTTAAATCTCATCCTCGAGATTCCCTGAAATATGGATGAATATTTTTAGTTAGTTTAGTTCTAGGTATATTTTGGTCCTTGTTTTAAATTTCACTTTACTTTGACCAGAACTATTCTCTATGTTTTGAGACTCTTATCTTCTCAAGAGTTCTTTAATGAAAGTAAAATTACTATTAGCGTAAGTTTTTAGATGTTTTGTGTTTGAGCACAACTTTTAGTTACAGGTTTCCCAATGCGTCAATAATCTAAGGTAATGTAAAGGGAATTCTTATAATTTCGATGACGTCTTAATTTAAAGGGTTCCTGTCGTTCATCTTTCACACGAGTTACGAGACGGATGATCAAACGAAAGAGTGTTTGATATCGAAATTATAGACGTATACGGGAGATTCCTGATAAATAAGTCTAAAATTATCATTGACACACTTGTTCGTGATTGATTCCTAATAATCAATATGGTCTTTGGATTTTCTCATAGACATATATATCTATACAATATTTCATATACTGTAATATGCACACTATCCATAATGTCAATGTATTTAACAAATTCACAAGTCAGACATCACGTCATGGTACTATTTAGGGAATTTCATAACACATACCCCATCTTATTCGGTCTTGCCGGAGAGGTAACCCCATCTCACCCGGACAAGCTGGAGAGTCTACCGCACCATACCCAGTTTTGCCGGAGAGGTAACCACATCTTACCCGGACAAGCTGGAGAGTCTACCGCACCATGCCCAGTTTTACCGGAGAGGTAATTATCATGGTATTTCCCATAAATAGACTTCTCTCAAATTAGGATTTTGAAAGTACATTTTTATTATGGTTTGTAACTAGAAACAAGGAAATCAGTATTCTCATGATGGATCATATTCTAGAACCGAGTAGTACTAATAAACAAGAAATAACAGTGGCCAAGTGTTATTGCTTATTTATTGTACTTGCACTGTCCTAGTCATTATCCTCACGGCATACCGATAACCATCACACTTTATCTATGCAAGTAATTAGCTTATCTCGAAGCTTTATACTAAGGCATTTTTCTTAAGTTCAACTCTAAATAATGTTCTAAGTGTCACTAGTAATTATCAATATCCCAACTCTTTCATTTAAGCATAGATATTATTATGGTTGTGGTTTTCTTTTGGTTGGAGAATGGAGTTTCAACAAAAATATAATTGTCTTCATTGACACTATAGCTAGGTTCGATGTAATGAGTATACTTACAGCTAACTCTATTTAAGCATATATAATCTTAGATTCCGTTACAAGGAAGATTTTATTGAGACAGATGGTATTTTAAAACATAGTAGGTTTCATGGTTTATTTTTATAACAACTTCATATTTTCATATGAATTACCAATGATATTTTCTCTTATGTTTATCTTACAGAAGATATTATATTGGGTATATGCATATGTGTATAAAATTTCAAATCTTTAGTTAAGATTAAACTTACGGAATATATACACACATATATAAAATAATAATTATACATTCGATGGTACCAATCATCAAGCTTATTTCCATGACTTTATTTTATCCTTTTATAAAGGTAGTATATTGAAATAAATTTCTGTCAAATATAATATTTTGGAATTAAAAGTTTACGGAAATAAATTACTTAAAATATAAAATTTCTGGACTCATAAGAATAGTTTCATTTTTAACTAATGGGTTAAACAATACCAGACTCACTATTTATATTACCTTAATAATTTCTCCTCAAGTAACCATCTATATATCTATTCCAATTATCACATTCCTACCTTTTCCTTTATAAAAAAAAAATCAATTATAATATATATTTAGGATTGAGAGGCATTATTTAGAAAATATGTGCATATGTGACTCATGACATTGTATTTATGGGTTACCAAGAGATATATATATACTATACATAAATTACTTTCTGTAATTCATAACAATATAGCGGATATATATATATATATATATATATATATAAG
Source organism: Helianthus tuberosus (assembly GCA_030545235.1). Taxonomy (NCBI): domain Eukaryota; kingdom Viridiplantae; phylum Streptophyta; class Magnoliopsida; order Asterales; family Asteraceae; genus Helianthus; species Helianthus tuberosus. Next base: position 77,295 of record JARYGA010026145.1, read on the forward strand.
ATTAAATATTAATATATAGTATAAACTTAAAACACATAACATAGTAAGTAATACAAAGTTTGACGTTTCAAAAATTGATTCTAAATATATTTGAGTAATATACATGTATTGAAATATGTATGTATATCCCATACAATATTAATAGTAATTTATTTAAAGATATTACAATATTAAGATTATAATCTGAATTTTAAATAAAGTTATATATAAAGGACAAAAGTACTAAACAAACATTTGAGTCAACTATTCTTATGTGGGGCATCCATTTTTTTTTCCAGTGTGAAAAAAATGAATGTTTTTCGAACATTTTAATGTGCCAGGTAGAATAAATAAATAAATACTAAATCATTGATTTAAGTAGGAAAAGATGTTTTCACTGTTACAATATCTTTATTTCTAAAAATTTAATTATCCAATTTCTTTTATATGTATCGATTGTTGAAATCATTAAACCCATCTTTTCTTTCCTTTTATTATATATATAAAAAAAATTTATTACTTCCTTTTAAATATAATATTCTAATTGATAGAGAATGAAAAACTGGTTATTTATATATGATTATCATGATATATATAATGACCCGTATTATCATACCCTCTCTTTATAGTTTTAAATGTATTATAGTGTATATATATACATTTCAAATATAATAGAATTGTATTATTTAATTATTATACATTAGCCAGCTGACTCGAATATTTTTCTTTATAATTTAGGATATACAGTCTTATAATCTTATATTAACTAATATAACTAGTTAATCTTATAATCTTATAACTAATATAACTAGTTAATCTTATATTAATTATTTCCAGGCATATGACCTATTCTGGACATAACTTAATATTAAAGATCTGTAGAAATAATTTCAATGTTTAGTTTGGCCTTTCTACATAGTCCAACCAACCCAAATCTCTTAAAAACTTTAAATGATTTTATTAAATCATGAATACCCATCATATTCATTTAACCATCTATTTTATTACTAAGTATTTCAATAGAAACTTTTACAAGTAATCCCAACATCAGTTATTTCATAAAACTATGAAAGTAGGAAGTCTTAAGGTTAACTAGTTATAAACCAGAAAGGATAAAATGGAGTGGTAAATTGGTACACCTGGGTTTCAAAACTTGCTTTGGCTAGATCCACTAAAGCAATCTTTTAAAAATTTTATTACTTCTTAAAATCATTTCGGTTAATTTAATAGCTTCGGTTTTATTTATTTAAATATAAATTATTTTGAAACAATATTATTAAAACCACAAAGTTTTAAAGTTTTATACCATATATTTTAAACCAAAGTAAATGATTGGTTTCAAAAGAGAATCATAAACATGACTGCTTTGTTAATAACTAACTTAGTTTGATGTATATTAACAATTGAATGTATTTCAATACATTTTTGTAGGTATACAAATGATTACATTTGTACATTTTATATGTCATATCTAATGATATATATGACAAGGGTGGGGTTTGGCTACAAAGTCCATTTTTCCTACAAAGTGTACAAAGTCATAAAACACTACAATTTTAGCCATAAAACACACTTAAAACACACAAATAACAGAGTGAAGATCATTAAAACACAACATCCAAACCCGAACGGTCTATAAAAACTTCAAATACACCATCGTAGAACTATGGATATAAAACACAACATGATAATCAACATAAAACACACTAATGTTAGACATTCGATAATCAAAGTCTTATCATTCAAAACACAACACAAAACCCACAAATATGACGTTTTAGTTATCTTCACTTTGGTTTTTGTGGGTTTTGAATGTGTTTTATGCTTGAAATTATGGTGTTTTATGACTTTTTACACTTTGTAGAAAAAATGGACTTTGTAGCCAACTCTCACCCTATATGACAATATTAAAACATGTATTAATAATAAATCGTGTAATTATTTTAACTGATCAACTCCTATTTTTAAATAAAATATTTCATGATTCTTTTAATTATTTTAACGTATACATATTATGATATTATTTGAGTAGGTGGTATTAATTGTTACAGACAAATTTCTAGTACAAACATTTGAATACAATCATAAAAATGGATTGATTAAAAACGGAAAACATTGCGACTCATATATATATATATATGTATTTATTACAAACTACAACTGGAATTCAAAATATACTAGTGATTATGCATCCGTAACTTATTTTAGTTTATCTAGGTTATAGGAGTATTAGGCTCAACATGCTTTTATGTAAGGTGTATTCTATCTCCTGTCTCTACTAGGTTGTTATCTAATGGGCAAAGTTCCTTTAAAGTTTCTAGCTCATAGGTGGCATAGGTACCGGTACTGGTTTGGCGGTTCAACTATTTAATATAAGTTAGCATTTACTGCTGTAGTGGCTAACATATGGAGATTTATCCATTTTTCATCAAATTCATCTTCCCATGGTAGGTTATTGCCTGTTTCCTGAGTTTGTGTATTTATTTCCTTATTGATTATCACTCCCTTTGGTTGTGATTTCTTTATTTTCTCTTGACTTTTTCTAATAATCCTACTTCTTTTCTTAGTGGTAAATGCTTTCTCAGACTGTGCCTTACGAATAAATATTCTTTCCTCAATATCTGCTGAGTATACTGAGGGATTTGGTTGAAATGAGGTTCCCTTATCTTTTGGTGAACTATCTAGTTGACGATAGATATCCGAAATTCTTTGCTTACCCATACTGTAGACTAACAAATAGTCAAATAATATAAAACACATAATCACATAAGTTATTTCCTAAGATATAATTTAAAATTTAAGTGTCAGCAGAACACTTATTTGGCTTGAACCAGTGGCTAGGCTCTGATACCACCTTCTGTCACAACCCCCGCCCCCTTATCTGTCCCGGGAACGGGCGGCCGCTAACATTCGTTTGTGGTGGTATCAGTTGGTTAATTTGGCAGCGGAAATTACATCAGGACCGTAGTTAGGAAATGTTTTATCAGAGTAAAACCACCTTATTTGATATTAATAATCACGTGGGTAAAACCCAAGTTTCTTATTACAACATAGGGTTAAACCCTCTTTTATTGAGTTTAAAACATCGTATTTTAGATAACTTTTATAGCCACAGTTTTACAAGCCGTCCGTGCTCTCGAGCTGGCTTTTTACTACTTGGCTTTCACATTGTGTTACCTGAAACACGTGTTTAAAAAACATTTTTCAGTGGGAAATACTGGTGAGTGAATCCCAGTTTAATCAAGAAACATTTTATCAATTAAAACAGTATTGAGAGCGATCACATTGTTTATTTCTACACAATTACTCATTCAGTACTGTCAATCCTGACTTGTGGGTCATATTACACATTGGCTAACTCGTCGTCCAATGGTAACGTACTGTCATCCCCGACTTACTACATACAGTAGTATATTTTGTATACAAAACCCCAACATACCGGCAGTAATTGAAGAATTACAAAGACTCAATCACCGCTTAATCACATTGTAAAACAATTAAGGTTTTGTAAAACATTCCAAAAAGGTTAACAAAAAGAGGATAAACTCACATTGCTATCTTAGACATCGCGTAAGGGTTTCCTGGGAATAATCTATAATTTACACAAATGTACATAGGTTAGTATCATAACCCTTTAAAATATTAATGATACCCTCCCCGACACGGTATTCCAACAACTACGTCGGGCAGAACCACGAAAGTTGTTACGGAACCCTAAATCAATTGGGCAGCGTATCTAATACGAAACTGGGGTTATAATACTTACAACAGAGCAGAACCTTGCTAATTAGTGGTATCATACCCGAGTATAATAACTCAAATTCAGAATTTTGAGATTGAGAATGAATTGTGAACGAAATTTGGTTGAACCCGATGGCCTTCTTATATAGTTGCGGAACCTGGGTCTCTCGCGGCCCGCGTAATATAAGCACAAAGCTTACGCGGCCCGCGTCAAAGCTGGTTCAACGCGTAGCTGTGCTGAGTCGACAACTAGCTTAGCCGGGTGTTGGGCCACGTGGCCACACCGGGTTGCGCCACCTTTTTAGCCTCTCGCGGCGCGCGTAAGAGTTATGGGGTACCTTACGCGGCCCGCCTCAACTTAACTTTTCTTGTTTTTCATTTATTTTTAATGCTATATTGAATTTCGGGCTCGGTTTTCACATACGGGGTGTATTTAAAAACATATAGGGGTATTCTAAATATATTAGGGGTGTCAGAAATATTTTGGAGGGTTGATATATTTTGGTACAACTCCTGGATTATTTAATAGAATATATAGTGCACTCACACTAAGTATAGTAACCCAATTCTACTTTATCCCTACGTCACGAGACAAAACCCCAACGAATTTAGGCAGAGCCTTGACATAGGTTACGGGGCCCTACGTCACTTGGACAGGGTATCAGTGATCAAGGGTTACAACACTTTAAAATGGGGTAGGGTTCTATTATTATTAGGGGTGAATTACTAGGAAAATAAGGTATACATAAGAGAATAGAGGGGGACGAGACAGACTGAACACATAAAATGTTGATTTAGAATTCTATATATACTCTTCAAAACTTAGTGTGCACGTCTGTAAATGTCCACGCATCCATCCATCATAATTTCAATCACACGTCATTTTTATATTCAATGAATTTTGATTAGTTTTATTTTATTATTTTATTCTCATTCTTTAGTATACTTACACGTATACTTTCAAAATATAAATTCAATCTCATAAGTTTAACTATTATTATTATTATTTTATTATTTTATTTAATATATATTTTATAATTAATTTAACTGCTTCACTTATTTGGTGCGTATAACTTCTAAAATATGACGTTTTATAAAATAATAAATATGCCTTTAGAACGAGAATAATTTTATCTACATTTTGAACCAAGTTTCGTTAAAAACAGAGTAGGTTCAAATATAAGGTATTTTTATAATTTAATTATTAAATGGTTCCTACGCTTGCCCAAAACACCTTATATTTTTATTGGTCAACTTACCCATGATGCATCCTTTTAATAACATAAGTTTTTATATATATATATAAATAAAATTTTGGGGAATGTTACATTTGTGTGCCTCCTTCATCATAAAGTCTCGAAGGTTATCACGATTAGGAATCCAAATACGATTGAGTTGGTATAAAATACCATCAGACTTAGACACGAGACTTTCTTCAGCACCACATCACATCTCGTTGTAGAGGTCACCCTCGTTAATAGATGCGTATTGCGCTTCGCGAATGCGGTGATGAAGATTGTTAACGAGCTGGAGACAACGAATACCCTTAACATGAGTTTTACGACTAAGCTCGTCGGCCACTACATTCGCCTTACCTGGATGGTAGCGAATCTCGCAGTCATAGTCGTTTAACAACTCTACCCAGCGATGTTGACGCATGTTCAGTTCCTTTTGGTTGAAGATGTGCTGAAGGCTGTTATGGTTGGTGAAGACCACTTACTTAGTACCATAAAGGCAGTGTCGCAATATCTTCAAGGCAAAAACAACTGTGCAAAGTTCAAGGTCGTGCGTTTTGTAGTTTTTTTCATGTATTTTGAGTTGCCTCGATGGTATGCGATAACCTTGTCTCGTTGCATAAGGACACAACCAAGGGCAAGGTTTGAAGCATCGCAATACACGACGAAGTCATTGTTTCCATCGGGAAGAACGGGTATAAGAGCATTGCAAAACATGTCCTTAAGCGTTTGGAAGGGTTCCTCTTGTTCAGGACCCCAAACAAAAGGTTTATCTTTTTGAGTCAAAGAGGTAAGAGGAACGGCGATTTTCAAGAAGTTAGAAATGAAACGACGCTAGTAACCAGCTAGACTAAGAAATGAACGAATTTCAGATGGAGACTTAGGTGCAATCCAGTTCTTCACAGCTTTGATTTTTGCAGGGTCAACGTGAATACCAAGTTCGTTGACGGTATGACCAAGAAATTGAACCTCTTTTAACCAGAATTCACACATGGAGAATTTGGCGTAAAGACGTTCATCGCGTAGAAGCTGAAGGATAAGACGCAAGTGTCGCTTGTGCTCTTCTTGAGTCTTAGAGTAGATGAGAATATCGTTGATGAAGACGATCACGAAACGGTCTAAGTACGCTTTGCATATGCGGTTCATCAAATCCATGAAAACTGCAGGTGCGTTGGTCAAACCAAAGGGCATGACCATGAACTCATAATGACCATAACACATACGAAAGGCGGTTTTGGGTATATCTTCATCGAGGACTCGAAGTTGGAAAAACATGTCGCGCCTTGTAGTTGATCGAAGAGATCATCAATATGAGGAAGAGGATATCGGTTCTTGACTGTGAGCTTGTTGAGCTCATGATAGTCAATACACATACGAAACGATCTATCTTTCTTTCTTTTTAATGAATAAGACGGGAGCGCCCCAAGGAGAAGTACTAGGGCATATAAAGCCTTTATCAAGAAGCTCTTGAAGTTGGCTCGAAATCTCTTGCATCTCAAAGGGTGCTAAATGATAAGGAGACTTCGTGACAAGCGTAGCGCCAGGTACTAAATCGATACAAAAGTCAACAGAATGAGCATGAGGCGGACTAGGAAGATCATCGGGAAACACATCAGGAAGAGCACATACAACAGGAACGTCACTCAAGCTTGGGCCTTTGTCTTTCTTTTCCATAATGTGGGGGAGAAAGGCGAAGGTACCCTTGCGCAAGTATTTATTCGCTCGAGTACACGACATAAGCTTGAGACCTTGAGAAGGTTTCTCGCCATAGACGTGTAGAGAATCACCATCGGGAAGGGGAAGACGAATGAACTTTTGAGAACAGACAACTTCAGCATGAACTCGCCTAAACCAGTCCATACCTATTATGACGTTGAAACTACCAATTTGCATAGGTATGAGGTCAATGTGAAACGTTTGATCGTTAAGAATTTAGGAACACTTAGAAAGAAGGGAATCGATAGTGACGGATTTACCATTTGCGACTTCGACAGAGAATGATCTTGGTTTATGAATTTGGCTATAAGTTACTAGTTAGGCCCATAGGGGTTAGAATGATTTCATGGGTTTAATACCCATTAGAATCGTCACGAGGAACTAAGTACTTAGGTGATGTGATTTAGTACCTTGACGAATAATCATTTGATTATCATCAAGGGTTCGGTTTATATGTTTTATATACTAGTAGGGTGCCCGCGCGATGCGGCGGGGGTGACACTTTGGATTGCGGCACTCGTTGCTGGTAGTTTTCTTATTTGTATATGATAACATTATTGTGGTGGATATATGTCATAAGTGTTACACATGAGAGCCTAACACCTATAATGTCTTGCAATGTTCGATCAACTGCCTCTATCGCCTGACGTTTCGCCATCGATGCCCCATCCCATATAATTAACTTGGAGGACCTAATTAGTTGATTTATAATTCTTAAAATTTTGGGACATAGTTTACTATTTATCTACTAAATATCGTAAATTAGTATTAAATAAATATCGTAAATTAGTATTAAATAATTCCTAAAATTTTGGGATATAGTTTACTATCTATCTACTAATATCGTAAATTAGTATTAAATAATTTTATTACTATAAAGAAGCAACAAATATAGACATCAAGAGTTGTAACTTGTGCTTAGGGCATTTTTCAAAAAAAAAAAAAAAAAGTTGAATTTTTACTTTTAACCCAAAAGGTTTTTACCTTTTCCATTTTAACCCTACATAATTTGTTTTTTTAACTTTAACCCAAAAATTTTCATTATTTGCAATTTAACTTCACAACTTTTGTTACTTATACCTTTCATCTTTCGCAAATTTTCGTTTTGCGTATAGTTCTAAATTTTTCGAGTTAATACGACGCAACGTGCATGTGTGGTTCAACGTTTTTACCTCTATTTTTCCATGTTTGACAGGTTCGTCGCAACACGCATATCCTAGTTCGAGTCAGTGTTGGTGGTCGATGGCAGTTTTTGACACCGTTTTACGCCCCGCCGCAACGCGGGGTGTGCTTTGGGGGTTTTTCAAAGAAAAATGGCTATGCATATGGTTGTCGTAACGCTGGCTTTGGGGGTTTTAAAAAAAATTGATTTTTTTTACTTTTTACCCAAAAGTGTTTCATAAATTACTTTTAACCCAAAACTATTTGTTTGATTACTTTTAACCCAAAACTTTTTATCTTTTTCAATCTATCCCCGTAACTTTTTTTACTTTCAACTTTGGTCCTTTATAGTTTTCATTTTACGCAAATTTTTCGCTTTATGCTTGGTTCTAAATTTTGTGACTTAACAAATCGCAACATGCGTCTTTGGTTTAAACGTTTTTACGTTTCGTTCTAAATTTTGCGAGTTAACATGACGCAACGTGTGTGTGTAGGTGAACGTTTTTACATCGTCTTTTTTCCCCGTTTGACAGGTTTAACATAACGTGCGGGTCCTAGATCGACTTAGTTATAACTAAAGAATGCGGCGGGTCTCAGTCCTAGTTCCTAAAATTTTGGAACATAGTTTATCTTCTATCTACTAAATATCAAAGTTTTGTTTTGTTATAAAAATTAATAATAAATAAAGTACAGAAAAACTGTTTTAAACATGTATAGATTCATTTGTTAATAAAAAATACTAAACAAATGACAAAAGTATATTAGTTCAATCGAGATGTAAATTATAAGTGCAATAAAATAACACAAAACATAAACTTCAAATATAAAATAAACTTTATTATTCATGGGATAGTCTAGATCAAACAAAAACAACTGAAAATGAAAAAACATAAAAACACTTGATATATTTAATCTAATTTCTCTTCTTTTTTGATCCGTTTTTTTGTTTGTGCTCGGATCAGCAGTATCATCTAATTCATCTTCTTTCTCATCGTCCTCAGAATCATCTAAATTTATAACCTCGGCCCATTTCCATTCAGAGAGTCTCTTAGATCTTTTCTTTTGATTCTCATACTTCCGATCCTTAAAAAACAAAAAATTAATAAAAAAGTTAAAAAATGATTAAATAAATTTTATAAAAAAACAAATATTGAATAAAAAAATTTAAAAAAGATTAAATAAATTTTAAAATTACCTCTGTACTAAATTGACGTTGAAGATTAGACTTGTATGGACTGAACATTGCACCATAAGAAAAAATATTTCAACACTATTATCACCATCATCCTACAATAAAACACCAAATAATAACATAACGAACTTGTTAATATGAAAGATTATAAGGGACAACTGGGGTGTTTAAATTGGTGTGTTGAATCTGAAAAATCAAAAAAGTTAGTATTCACATAAAAGTAAATAAAAGAAAACAATTATTCATTATTGCGATATAACAAAACTTATCATAGAACCGACCTTAGATTTTTCAATATCGCATGCTTGTTTTTTCGCATCAAGTGAATTCAGAACTGGCTCTATATTTTAAATCTGTTTAGCAATAGAAATGTAGAATTGTGAGTGTTTGCTATGTATTTATAGTAGTCCATTAGGGTTTAGATTTAGATTGGTCATCCACTTATTTAGGAAGTTTGTTGTGAGTTTTAAGTTTTTAAAATAAGATGCACATATCCTGTTTAGTTTGTTGTGGCATGTTTAATAGGAAGTTTGTTGTGAGTTTTATCTATACTATATTAAACATGTCACAACAAACTGACTCTGTACAAGTAAAATTAGGGAATATTTTAGTTTATTAATGTCGTTCAAAACAAAAAACTAGGGTAAAAAACAAATGTTAATGCACGGTAGCTAGGTAATGGTCAAAGCTGGCTTGGGTAAAAAACAAATGTTGGCTTTAATCAATTGTACATTTACGCATCGGCTATTTGTACTTTATGAACGCACGACGAAACTAAAAAAGACAACTATCGAAACGTTTAAAAAAATGTGCCGATCCTCATGGTACCTTCGGATTTTTTTAAAACATTACGGGTTGTAAGATATCGCAGGAATACATTAAATAATTAAAGAGGGGGGGAAGTGTAACTAATTACCCATAATTATGTTAAATGTCAAGGATTTAAATGTAATAGATTGAGGGACTAAAAAATAATTATGGTTTAAAAGACCACTTTACCCTCATTCTAGGGGTTTATTTATAAATAATGTGGGAAGAAGTTCTTAACTTTTGAGAATCCTTCCCTCATGTATTATAATATAGTATAGATGGTAGGTATTAGTATATAGTATGGTTATAGTCCTTTAAGTTTAACAAGGATATCGTATAATTCATGCAAGGAGGTAGGAGGATAACCTTCCATTTTAAGACCTCTTTCGTAGATTTCACCAATGCACAAGTTGTTACAAGAACTACAAGGATGGTCATGAATACAATAAGGAATGAAATATAAACACTATACTAAGGGAAATCATCAAGTGAGGTGTGGATTGTTAGTAGGATAGCCAAAGCTTTCCAAGTAATCACATTATACAAGCTCAGTCTTGTCCAACACTTGTGGGTTAAAACCCTTTTAAAATAGAAAGTTTGGAGGGATTAAACACCTCCGATTTGTATGTAACAACATTGTTTTTAAGCACACTAATCATAGACTTGATTAGTGGCATAAGGACATAGGTTTGTATGAGTAAAACATGAGTTTAAGAATGCTTAATAAAGTTTTTGTTCAAAACAGAAAGCTCTTGCACTTTTAACCTGAATGTGGTGATGTTCCATCTTTGGTTTTCCATTTAAAACCTATGGAAACACTCCTAGAGGTGTTCCAAGTTTTAAGAAGCAAGAAGAAATGAAGACGATGGAAGATAGGTGAGTTTAAACTCACTTTTGTAAACTGCCTTGAATCTGACTTTTGCTTACTAATTTACAACTGATTTGAAGTGTTTAGAATGAGGATTAGTGAGTTTGCAAAGTGGAACAAGTGTGGGGATGAAGTGGTTTAAATAGGAGGTGATTAGGTTTGAGTTAGGTGACATTAAGTGCAAGAAACACAACCAAATAACACAAGAATGCCCAATAGTTGAGCTGGAATTAACATTCTGGCGGATCGAAGGGCTAGCGCGACGTGATCATGAAGCCACATCCCCTTCACGTGACTCGAAGTCACAACTTCTCCGAAATCAGATTTTATTTTTGGCAAGTTAGGCCCCTGTAGTTTATATTTACTAGGTTTTAAGGTATTTTAAGGTGTTTTATGAAATAAAAGCATATTGTAAGGGGTTTTCAAGTATCATTAACACAAGAACAAGTATGGCTAATCATGATTAAGTATACGTATCGTAAATAAGTATCGTAAGTGTGCAAACATGAGTGATAAGCGTATAAATTGAGTTTGTATTGCAAGTTCTTCACATGTTGTCAAGTATTACGAATAAAGTATCGAATGTTTCATGAACTCGAACGTATAAACATGTAAGAATATGTAAAGTATAAATGGTAAGAATTAAATGCATTTCATTATGATTCAAGTCTCGGAATTTACAAGGATACAAAGAAAAGATGATTACAAGGAATACAATATTTCCAAAAATAGAATTATAAGATGAGCTTTCTAATTAAGGAAGTTACGAAAAAGCAGGGCGTTACAATATGTATACTAAAAAAATTGATGTATTGACATAAAATTATGTAATAATACACATGTGTATAAGGGTGGTATATACACTTATGTAATAATACACATGTGATAATACACATGTGCATAAGGGTGGTATATACCGACCTGTACACATATAACTACCCCAAGATTACTGACATACACATATATATGAATTACATATATCATAACAAACATTCTCCTCTGTTCCCTTTCAAACACCTAAAAAATATAATGACAACATCAACACAGGAAGCATTAGTGTATAATATGTAGATATATGTGTATAGATCGGTATATACCACCCTTATACACATGTGTATTATTACATTTTGTATCTGCTATGCATCATTTCACCAAACATGTACCTACTGATCTAAAACCTTGCATCATTTAACCTTATCATTGATCACTCGAACTTAACAATGCAAACAACCATGTTCATTATCCACCTGTCTAATATTACAAATTGTTAAGCTAAAATACAACTTTTGAACAACAAGATTGTTTCCGCTATTTTTTTAATAGAAACAACAAGGTTTTTGCTTCACAAATAACCTAGTCCTCATTTATCAACTCGATTGAACCACAAATTACATCACAAAATTTTTAAAATCAGAAAAAATACACAACAAATTAGAATAATCAAATGTGAATAAGAAGTTTAAACCAACATATGTGAACGTTTTACAGTTTTTTATACACTACAAACTAAACCCTAGCTTTAAAATGCAAGAATTTGAGGATCTAAGGTAAAACTATACATAATCATACGCTCAAAAATCTATTTAGATCTTGTTACTTGCCATAAATTTCTTGAAAAAGCTTGTTCATTTAACATTACATTACACAGTTTTTTATACACTACAAACTATGCATTGTTCATTGTTACCTTGCTTGAAATCCGTTTGTGATTTTCTGAAAATTGTTCTTGAAACTCATAAATTTCTTGAAAAAGCTTCTTAAAGATCTATTTAGATCTTGTTATTTGCCAAAGTTTTATCAAAAACCTTTGTTGTATTACTTGTTCACGTGATAAAACCAGGTTTTAACTGAAAGTTTGTGCAAATTAGTGTTACGGAAAATTTATCCGGTGAAAACTTGGCCAGAAAGTTCATAATATTCATCATTTTTCTTGAGTGTTCTTCATATCTTCAAGTTAACTTCATATTGTTCTTGAACTTTAAAAATTAAAAGGAAAATTGAAAATGAATTAAAATATTGGACACCATGCTGGTTGGTAAGATGAGTATGTTGTAGGTTGAAATCGTGTGTAGTGTGTCAGACAATAGATAAGATTTGCCTTTGAAAAATCTCACCAACTTTCACCAACTCACTGTGATCTTATCTCGACGAAAGACATAAGCGACGAAACCCCTAGTGTTTCGCCAAAAGGATCTTTGACGAAACATCTTATGTTTCGTCAAAGGCACTTCGACGAAAGTTCTTAAGTTTCGTGGGAAGAGTGTTTGGCGAAAAACCAACTTTCATCAGACTTGGTTTTTCGCCAAAGACTTGGTGTTTCGTCGAGACACTTGTCAATTTTCAACAGAGGCTTTCTAAAAGTGTCTTAACTGTTTGTTTTCAAGTTTGTAACCTGGTATTATCTTTCATACATCAATCATGAGTAGTGCAAGTCCATGGGATTGGAGCACGGACCCAAGACCAGGTCAAGATCAGACCTCCGCAGCCGCGTGGTTAAGGAATGTTATGCCACCACAATCTATAAGTGCAAGTCAATGGGCATTGGTGACAAACCAGAATCAAAGCATTCAGAATCTTTTGCTAAGTGAGAGTGAAATAGGTAGTAACAATCACCCACCAAAGCTTAATAATATGAATGACTATTCGTCATGGAAGGGTCGTTTCCACACATATGTTCTAGGGCAAAACACAGAGTTATGGACGTGTTTCACTTCGCCTTACAACATAGCTCTTGAAGAAGCAGGATCAAGTGCGGCGACTTTTGCAAATATGTTAGAAGATGACAAAAAGGCATATGATCTAGAGAAGAAGGCGTTTGCTATTCTTACACAAGCACTTCACAAAGAAATCTGTCATCAATTCGCTTACTGTACTAGCACAAAAGCCTTATGGGATGCCTTGGTAGCAAGAGGAGAAGGGAATGCTGCTACAAGAAAGACACGCCATGATTTATTGAAGAAGGAATTTGAATCATTCCAATTCATGGAAAACGAAACGCTAAATGATATGACAACTCGTTTTTATCATTTGATTAGTGAAATGTATTCTTATGTTGTTCTTGCAACTCAATAGGAAATGGTTGCACGGTTTGTTGATGCTCAACCTCCAAAGTGGAGTCCTTTCATTGAACTTTTAAAGCATACGGGCGTCTTAGATGTGGTTAGTATCTATGAGTTCGTTCAGAAGTTGGAGCATAAGAATGAAGAAGAAATCCGGAAAGCTAAACGGATTGCACTTCCTCAAAACACGGAAATGTATCTTGGAGGTTTTAATCCTGCAGCTAGTTCCAGTTCCGTTCAGCAACCGAAGCTACAAACAACGTTTATGTCAAATACAAGCTCTTTTCCTTTTCCACAGTCAGCTCCACCTCCGGTTTTCGATTCGAGTGCTTATCTTCCGCTACCGCATGTTATTCCTCAAGCTCATGCTTTTTCTAAACCTCAACTCGATCCAAGTGCCTGGCTACCAAAACCCCAACCTCCACCTCAAGTTTCCACTACTCAACCTCAGTTTGATCCAAGTGCTTATATTCCTACCACATCACAACAACAAGCCGAATCACAACAACAACAAGCATGTTATAGTAACAACCCTCCACCTCAAAACCCCAACACAGTCAGAGTTGATACTTCAAACCTTTCGAAAGTTAGCATCGAAGTGGCAAAGGAGCATATGGAACTAATCAATACAATGGTCAGTGCCTACTGCGGATTGGTCGCAGGTCAAATTGGAAACATTAATTTGACCAATGAAGATTATCAACAGATAGACTGTGATGAAATGGAGTTGATGGATATCAAGTAGGCGTTCGCAAGTGCTGTTAGAAGGGCTAAGGATTATATGAGTCGCACAGGAAGAACATCCTTGGAAAGCAAGAAGGATAAGAAGTATGGTTTCGATAAGGATGCTGTTACATGCTTTAATTGTGGCGAAAAGGGTCACTTCAAACGTGAGTGTACCCGACTGAGCAGACAAGGCAATTCAAAATCCTTTCCGTAATCAGACAAGTACTTCCAATGCAAATCAAGACAATCGTGAAAGAAGGATGGTAGATGTGAACAACACCTGTAGGATCGATGAATCATCCAAACGAGTCAATCAGAGTCAGATCTAGTTTCTAGAAAGGCGGAATTAGTCTAGAAACCGTCAATCAGTGTTAGAACTGGAGTAGAAGAGTAGAAAGTCACTTTAAACATGTTCTTCATTGATTTTAGACGTTTAGGTACAAAGTGAATCGGACAGCAGTTCGGTACACAATTCACCAGAAAGTTACAAATGAAGAACACTACTGGCCTATTTATAGACCTGCCAGACCACTTGGGAAAACACACCCAGACCGCACGAGCTGGACAAACCCACCTCGTGTGACCTGACCAATCAGGTCGTGCGACCTGGCTAATACACATAAACTAAACATATTAAACCACAAAGCTAGCCTATTACATATAACTGACACGACATAGACTGATGACGCAGGCGATAGACATTATGCATCAACAAACTCCCCCTTGGATATTGCCGCAGTCTTCAGTCAGCCGGTCTTCAAAACATTCTTCACAAAGACTTGAAAAATTCTTGCCTTTGCTTTGGCTTTTTCAATAACACTTTCCTGAGCTGTTCCTTTTCTTTGGCAGCTCTCTTTTCTTCCTTAGCTAGCTTTTGCCTCCATGTAGCTCAAGCAATTCTGTCTTTTTCTTCACGCTCTTCTCTCCTCTTCTCTGCTTTCAGAAATTCTTCTCTTCCAATCTCTCTCCAACTTGTTAACCACATATTTTCAGAATTTATACCCTTCTGAAAACATACTGTAGCTACCTTCTGAAACTGCAGAGCTTGTTCTCTATCTTCTGCCTTATACCCAATCTTGTTCACAAACAGACATTCAATATCCTTTACAGAACAATTTACTATCCACATCGGATCGTACAGGTGAATATTTCTGAGTTCATTTCCAACTTTGTACACAATTACTGCTTTGGTCATCATGCAACTATAAACCCAGCATACAAACCCTTCATGAAAATTCTGTTCCATCTTTGGCAATGGAATATTCTTCATAACCCTGGGCTTCTTGATCTTCAGAATTGTTTCCACAATACCTGTAACATGATCCTTCCTCTTGACTTTCTTAGGATAATATGGCTTCTAGTGTCGAAACTCTCTAAAGGCTTCAAATTTCATCAAGCCCCACGTTGGCATATCATGAACTCTGACTGGATATGATAATGTTCTGACTTGGGACAACTCTTCAACATCCCACCAAGGTAGAGACATTATGTATTCAATATATTGGAAATATTGAACACCAAATACTCTTCTAATAGCATAAGCGTTGACTTGTGGCAAGTACCCCCAGCTTATGATATCTCCTAGAGAAACATCTTTATCCCTTCTGTAATACTGTAGTGGTCTTTTGTATTTTCTTTTCGTATCTTTCCTGAACCACTTCTTTCGTTCTTCACGTTGTTCTTCTTTAGACATTTCTCTAAAACTCTTACTCTTAACACTTTTAGCAACTTTTCTTCTCAATTCATCCTCATTTGCTTGACTGAATAACTCAGCAAGAGTTGGAAAACTAGAAGTATCAAAATCAACATTCTCAGACTAATCATCATCGCTCTAGTATTCTATTTCCACTTTATCATAATTAGCATTCTTCCAAAAATGATCAACATGAGATTTGAATACTTTGTGTTGATCCGTTAAAGCTTTTTGAATTGGTGAACGCCTCATGAATGGCAAAATCTCCTTAAACACACCCATCTTTGGTAGTGTTTCATCGTAAACACAGCAAGTATTGTGCGATGGTTCAAACAACACGTTCGATGCCTGAAAAACAAACAGAAACAACCAAGTTAAAAAATTTGCACAAGTTTCAAGACAAAACTAACATTCACACGATCTGGCCTCATGAGATGTGGCCAGTTCATGCGACCTCGTGCCAAAATGTTTAGAATTTTCAAACGATCTGGAGTATAAACAATCTGACCAACACATACAGTCTGGTGGTCAAATGAACTGGTCAACCCAAACGGTCTGGTAGTCAAACGAACTGACCAACCCAAATGTGTTGAATAATCTCAAACTGTGTGGAACCCAAATGAGTTGGCCATTCCCAAACGGTCTGGAACATTCACACCGTCTGCCATCTCGTGCGGTCAGAATCAAGAAATCAGCCACATCGTGTGGACTTGGTTCACCTCGTTTGAACACACTTAGATGAAGAGTGAATTTGCAGGTTTTCAAAACTTGTTTCTATTATGAAATTGATACCCTAGATCTCTTCTAGAACACAATCCGAGCATGTTTGTAATAACCATAAATTTAAAAATCATTATTCTAGAAATAAAAGAATAATAATAATTTATAATAAACTAAACATTTATCTTATGATCCATCTTTCTGTATATCAACCAAAATTATTATTATTATTTATAAATTAACCAATAGGAAACCCTAATTGAGACACCCAAGTGATTCTGTACAAACCCTAAAATTTTCAGAATTTTCAGAATCAGGATCAGAGCCCCTAAAACTCAAGGGGGGGGGGGGTATTTTCTAGTTACGATTATCGATATAACTCATTATATAATTCGAATTTATCCATTTTGTCGACTCAGCTAGGCTAGTCCCACGCGTGGCAACCCTATGATCAATAGGTATCCCTTACGGACCGTAACATTGATAGGCTTACGGTCCGTAAGCACCCTTACGGACCGCAACATTGTAAGGCTTACGGTCCGTAAGCAAAGTGAAATTTTGACTATAAATAGCATACATTGGCACTTGATTCTGGGCGCTTGAACGACGAACAAAGTCGAAATATACACGGAGTTATGCTCTGTTTACCACTATTAACACACACGATTCACTAATCGACGCCGCAATCAGGGTAATAACTCGATCGCTACTACGATTCAATGTCCGATTGATTGAAATCAATCCAATGGATGTTTAAGTGCTGCTCAAATTTGGGTTATGCTTTGTCATTAGTCGTGATTCCGATGGATGTTTAAGTAATCTCACTTTGTCATTAGTTGTGATTCCGATGGATGTTTAAGTGTTTACACTTTGTCATTCGTTGTGAATCCGATGGATGTTTAAGTGATTTCACTTTGTCATTAATTGTGAATCCGATGGATGTTTAAGTATCGCACTTTGTCATTCGTTGTGAGGATTTTAATCTCGTGAGTTATCGTAAATGCTGTATTAAGTTACTAACCTAGTTTGTGTGCATGTTATTTAAATTAGGTTAAAAGCTTAATCAGTAGTCTAAACTCTGCCCGTATAAATCTGAAATATTATCACAAGGTAGCTTCACTTTGGAATTATTAAGGTACGGATCCTTACCCTCACTCCTTATTGCTTCATATTCAAATTGTTATAAACCCATTAAATTCATATATATTTTAAAAAACTCCTCACGTCTTTGATTATCGATTCATTTGACAGTCCGTTAGATTCCTATTCTAATCATAACCTTGGATTTAGTTTTCATGTCATGCGATAGTATTCTGTTAGTTGTACTCATTATCGCATGTTCCAATATATGTTACGTCTTGTTATGAAAATATTTTTTTATAAGTTATGTGAATAAGACCATTTGTACTCTGATACCCTGAGTATCGCTTCTCGTGGAGTGTCCCACGAGCATGTTGTTGCGGCATCGACAACATGTGCTCCATCCGTGACGGAGAGATCAGTTCACGGCGTCCCTAGGTACAAGTGAGGTACAAAGCTACTAGGAGGCGTATGGATCGATCGTAGGATTTAAGTTAAGGAGGTGGATAGCGGGTATGCCAACTCGCCATCTCATGTGATAATTATGCAGGAGTAGCTACCTGTGTATTGTCACGTTTTAAGTTTGGCTCATGGGTACATCCGTATGATATGATTATGAAATTATGTTCTTGCATCGTATCATTTTCGCATAAAGTTCCATCCGGATAACATTTCATATAAAGCGTTATTTGTTATTTGAGCCTATTATTCCGTACTGAGCATTTGGCTCATTCCGTAAATTTTTGGTATATACAGGTCCGCATGTTACTTTGGGCGGGGAAAAGAAAGAAGAATAAAGCTTAGGAATAAATCTGAAGATGTTAGTTAATTAAGTCGAATGTCTCCGCTTGTGTATTAACCTTAAGTTTAGTTGTCGTTGTATCCTTATCAAATAAATAAATGGAATTATGACTTTTGTTTATGATACCACTGTTATTGTGACACGTCAGCCCTTCCGGGTTGGGGTGTTACAGCTATGGTATCAGAGCAAAGGCTCTTTCCTGTAGAAAACTTGAAGATAGTAATTAAAACCTGTGAGGAATGGGTAGATATCTATGATAGGATTCAACTTGGTCTCTTATTTTGTTTAACTCCTATGTCTATTCTTATAGATGCCTCCTCGTCGTCCGTTACGTAGGAGTACTCGTACTAACCATATACGTAACAACACTTCTTCGAATGAGACTCCAGTTGATCCAAACGTAATTAATGCTATCAACCAGGCTGTTGCCGGGTTGCTTCCAAACCTTGTTGCTCAAACAGCTGAGGCCGTTATTCAACAAACTCGTCATCTAGAACGTAATAACACGAATCCAATCTCTGGTGAAGAAATTCGTGAGAATACCACGAACCATACTACCTATAGTATAGATATATGGATCGCCAAATTTCAAAAACAAAAGCAGAAATTCTTTAGTATCCCATTCGTTTACTAAGTACCTTCCGATAAGACCAACTCTCTTAAATCGTACTTTAACCATTTCCACTCCCATGGAAAATTCATCCGTAATCACTTACGTATATAAAGATTGTCTGATCCGTATTGAATATATTGTGTGTAAGGCAGACCTATTTCCAATACATATGTGTGACTTTGATGTTATTCTAGGAATAGATTGGTTGTCTCGACATCACATAACTATAGATTGTCATTTCCGCCGTGTTATTTTCGGTAATCTTCATCATCCTGATATTATATATCAGGGAACTCAAGCTCATAAATCTCTTAAAATTATCTCTGCGCTTAAGGCTCGAAAATTCTTATCAAACGGTTGTGCTGGATTCCTAGCATCGATTAAGGATACTTCTGCTAGTGTTAAGAGTATCGATAACCACTCCGTTGTTCGTGAATATCCTGATGTATTTCCGGATGAACTACCAGGATTACCACCCGACCGTCAGGTAGAATTCACCATCGACTTGATCCCTGGTGCCGAACCTATTTCTAAAGCTCCATACCGTATGGCCCCGATGGAAGTGAAGGAGTTGAAGGAACAATTGCAAGAATTATTAGACCTGGGATTCATAAGACCCAGTGTTTCACCTTGGGGTGCTCCGGTCTTATTTGTGAAAAAGAAAGACGGTAGTATGCGTTTATGTATTGACTACCGAGAGTTGAACAAGATTACTATTCGTAATCAGTATCCTCTGCCTCGCATTGATGATCTCTTTGATCAACTTCAGGGGGCTCAGTTCTTTTCAAAAATCGACCTGAGGTCCGGGTACCATCAGCTAAAGATCAAGAATGATGATGTTCCCAAGACAGCCTTTCGTACTCGATATGGTCATTACGAATTTTTGGTTATGCCCTTTGGGCTAACTAATGCACCCGCAGTCTTCATGGATTTGATGAACCGCGTATTTCACAAATTCCTAGACAAATTCGTTATTGTCTTTATCGATGACATTCTAGTGTATTCTAAGAGTCACGAAGAGCATGAAGCACATTTACATGCAGTACTTGGAACCTTGCGGCATGAGAAGTTGTACGCGAAGTTTTCCAAATGTGACTTTTGGCTTAGCCAAGTGGCATTTCTAGGTCATGTCATATCAGCAGAGGGAATTATGGTAGACCCAACAAAGGTTGAAGCTATTACAAAATGGCCAAGACCCACTTCTGTTACCGAAATACGAAGTTTCTTGGGTCTTGCTGGCTATTACCGAAGATTTGTTGAAAGATTCTTGGTAATTGCTTTACCACTCACAAAACTCCTAAGGAAAGGGGTGAAGTACTCATGGAATGAGGAACAGGAGAAAAGTTTTGAAGAATTAAAGAAATGACTCGTATCCTCTCCGATACTCACTCTCCCTTCTGGATTAGGAGGTTACCAAGTCTATAGTGATGCCTCAAAGAAAGGATTAGGTTGTGTACTAATGCAACATGGAAAGGTTATTGCTTATGCCTCCCGTCAGTTGAAGCCTTATGAAGTTAACTACCCTACACATGATTTAGAACTAGCCGCAGTCGTCTTTGCACTTAAGATTTAGCGACACTGTCTGTATGGTGAGAGTTGTGATATCTTTACCGACCACAAGAGCCTCAAATACATATTCACCCAGAAAGAGCTAAATATGAGGCAAAGAAGGTGGTTAGAACTTTTAAAAGATTACGACGCAAATATTCAATACCATACAGGCAAAGCCAATGTTGTAGCTGACACATTGAGCCGAAAGAATTCCGGGACTATATCTTGCTTACAAATTCAGCCTCGTATTATGAGGGATCTCGAAAGGATGAACATTTGGCTTCAGGTTAGTAAATCTGATGGATATCTAGCTAGAATGCAGATTGAACCCGACCTCATATCACGGATCAAAGATGCACAGAAGCAAGATGGAGAACTTTGGGCAATTGTGCAAAATCTTGAGGTGGGTAAGCAATCTGAATTTCGTATAGACCATCATGGGGTGATTTGGTGCGGTAAAAGACTTTGTGTACCCGATGACTCCTTCCTTCGTGAGTCATTGTTAGCCGAAGCTCACAGCTCACCATTTTCAATTCACCCAGGATCTACCAAGATGTATCGATACTTAAGACAGAACTTCTGGTGGAATGGCATGAAGGAAGACGTTGCTCGATACGTAAGTAAATGCCTCACTTGCCAACAAGTGAAAATTGAACACAAACGAGCAAGCGGTCTATTGCAGCCATTGGATATTCCCATATGGAAGTGGGATGAGATCACAATGGATTTTGTTACCGGTTTTCCTAAGACATTCAAGAAGAATGATGTTGTGTGGGTGCTTGTCGATAGATTGTCCAAGTCAGCACATTTTATACCAATTCAGCAAGGAACTTCGGTTAATAAGTTATCCGAAATATTTCTTCACGAAATTATTCGACTCCATGGCACACCATCTTCCATTGTTTCAGACAGAGACCCACGTTTCACCTCGCGATTTTGGAAAGGTTTTCAGGCAGCTTGGGGTACACGACTGAAGTTTAGTACGGCTTTCCATCCACAAACAGATGGGCAGTCAGAACGCACGATTCAGACCTTGGAAGACATGCTCCGAGCATGTGCACTTGAATGGTCTGGAAACTGGGATGAATATCTATGCCTTGTTGAGTTCGCTTACAACAATAGTTGGCAAGCAAGTATTGGCATGGCACCTTTTGAACTTTTATACGGTCGGAAATGTCGCGCACCGATCTGCTGGGATGAAGTTGGAGAAAAGATTATTGAAGGGCCAGAACTAGTTCAGATTACAAACGAAAAAGTCACTATGGCACGAGAAAAACTGAAAGAAGCTCAGAGCAGACAAAAGAGCTATGCAGATCATGATAGACGACCACTCGAATTTAAAATTGGTGACCACGTATTCTTAAAGGTATCCCCTTGGCGTGGCATTCGTAGATTTGGAATTAAAGGGAAGCTTAGTCCTCGTTTCATTGGTCCGTTTGAAATCCTTGAAAGAATTGGAGAAGTATCATATCGACTAGCTCTACCGCCTCAACTCTCTCATGTTCATAACGTTTGTCATGTCTCCTCGTTAAGAGGATATAATTATCATCCACTCCATGTCCTTAGTTATCCGTTACTTACCATTCACAAAGATTTGTCCTACGAAGAAGAACCAGAAGCCATCTTAGATCAACAAGGAAGGGTTATGCGTAGGAAAGTAATTCCGTTTGTTAAAGTCCTCTGGAAAAATCACTCTGAATGCAAAGCAACATGGGAATATGAAGAATCAATTCGCTCTCTATACCCTAATCTATTCGAACAATAGAATTTTAGTCAAGATAACGGTGAACCTTGCTCTCTGATCTATGTTCATTTGTTTATGTTTGTGATCATTCATGCTTTGCCTTATGTGAATATATCTTAGTTATGATTAAGCATGTTTATGTAGGAGATATCAGTATCAATAGTCACTCTTGTTATCTGCAAGTCTATGTTGATTTTCTGCATGATTAAATATGTTATTAAGATACGTAGTGGAAGAACCATTAGGACATGATGGTAAGGTAATTGACAATTATGGTCATGAACGTAATTATAAATTTCAGATACACATGTCTGTTTAGGAGATTCTTGTTATATAAGTTAGTAACTTTGCTATGAAAGTTCTGTTACTTATGCGATATGTTATATGTTATATTCTTATTTGAAAATTTTCGAGGACGAAATTTCTTTTAAGGGGATAATAGTTGTAATAGCCATAAATTTAAAAATCATTATTCTAGAAATAAAAGAATAATAATAATTTATAATAAACTAAACATTTATCTTATGATCCATCTTTCTGTATATCAACCAAAATTATTATTATTATTATTTATAAATTAACCAATAGGAAACCCTAATTGAGACACCCAAGTGATTCTGTGCAAACCCTAAAACTCAGGGGGGGGGGGTATTTTCTAGTTACGATTATCCATATAACTCATTATATAATTCGAATTTATCCATTTTGTCGACTCAGCTAGGCTAGTCCCACGCGTGGCAACCCTATGATCAATAGGTGTCCCTTACGGACCGTAACATTGATAGGCTTACGGTCCGTAAGCACCCTTACGGACCGCAACATTGTAAGGCTTACGGTCCGTAAGCAAAGTGAAATTTCGACTATAAATAGCAGACATTGGCACTTGATTCTGGGTGCTTGAACGGCGAACAAAGTCGAAATATACACGGAGTTATGCTCTGTTTACCACAATTAACACACACGATTCACTAATCGACGCCGCAATCAGGGTAATAACTCGATCGCTACTACGATTCAATGTCCGATTGATTGAAATCAATCCAATGGATTTTTAAGTGCTGCTCAAATTTGGGTTATGCTTTGTCATTAGTCGTGATTCCGATGGATGTTTAAGTAATCTCACTTTGTCATTAGTTGTGATTCCGATGGATGTTTAAGTGTTTACACTTTGTCATTCGTTGCGAATCCGATGGATGTTTAAGTGATTTCACTTTGTCATTAATTGTGAATCCGATGGATGTTTAAGTATCGCACTTTGTCATTCGTTGTGAGGATTTTAGTCTCGTGAGTTATCGTAAATGCTGTATTAAGTTACTAACCTAGTTTGTGTGCATGTTATTTAAATTAGGTTAAAAGCTTAATCAGTAGTCTAAACTCTGCCTGTATAAATCTGAAATATTATCACAAGGTAGCTTCACTTTGGAATTATTAAGGTACGGATCCTTACCCTCACTCCTTATTGCTTCATATTCAAATTGTTATAAACCCATTAAATTCATATATCTTTTAAAAAACTCCTCACGTCTTTGATTATCGATTCATTTGACAGTCCGTTAGATTCCTATTCTAATCATAACCTTGGATTTAGTTTTCATGTCATGCGATAGTATTCTGTTAGTTGTACTCATTATTGCATGTTCCAATATATGTTACGTCTTGTTATGAAAATATTTTTTTATAAGTTATGTGAATAAGACCATTTGTACTCTGATACCCTGAGTATCGCTTCTCGTGGAGTGTCCCACGAGCATGTTGTTGCGGCATCGACAACATGTGCTCCATCCGTGACGGAGAGATCAGTTCACGGCGTCCCTAGGTACAAGTGAGGTACAAAGCTACTAGGAGGCGTATGGATCGATCCTAGGATTTAAGTTAAGGAGGTGGATAGCGGGTATGCCAACTCGCCATCTCATGTGATAATTATGCAGGAGTAGCTACCTGTGTATTGTCACGTTTTAAGTTTGGCTCATGGGTACATCCGTATGATATGATTATGAAATTATGTTCTTGCATCGTATCATTTTCGCATAAAGTTCCATCCGGATAACATTTCATATAAAGTGTTATTTGTTATTTGAGCCTATTATTCCGTACTGAGCATTTGGCTCATTCTGTAAATTTTTGGTATATAAAGGTCCGCATGTTACTTTGGGCGGGGAAAAGAGAGAAGAATAAAGCTTAGGAATAAATCTGAAGATGTTAGTTAATTAAGTCGAATGTCTCCGCTTGTGTATTAACCTTAAGTTTAGTTGTCGTTGTATCCTTATCAAATAAATAAATGGAATTATGACTTTTGTTTATGATACCACTGTTATTGTGACACATCATCCCTTCCGGGTTGGGGTGTTACATGTTGATATGATTTTTGTTCAATTTAATCCACTACATAAGCCTAGATCTAAGTTCAAACATTCTGTTCATTCATGTTCATACGAGTTCATGTGATTTGGTTCAATTTAACCAACAATCTGTACCTTTCCCATGATATAAACTGTGCGAATCAACTTATACAACGAATCCGAACACAAGATCACAAGATTAAAGCTTGAAAACAATGAAATCACTCAAATCGCTTTGAAGGATGTGTGAGTGATGCGGTGTGAGAACTGAAACAGTTTACGCGATCTGGGCTCTCCTTTATATAGAGGATGCCAGGTCGCACGGGTTGAATGATGAAACGATTTGGGGTGTTCATGCGGTCTAGCCATTATTTGAGACAGTTTGGCTAGCTCGCACAGGTTGGCACCTCGTGTGAGACTTTTTTTTTCAAATTTATGAATTTTTAACTTTTTTATCTTTTTACCAACACACTCAGTTAACCAAGTCCAATTTAATGACCCTGGTCAACTGTTTAGCCTGCCAAATCCAAATTAATGACTTTGGCCGACCAAATTATGATCTCGCTGACAATTTTGAAACATTTTAAGTTCAAATTAATGAACTTTTAAGCATTTTGAGCAATTACCAACAATTTTCTCAAACTTTTCTTATCCAACCCAAATGATCCAACTTGTTTAGCACTGTTGGACTTTGATCATCAGATCCCCAACGTCTATTGTTGAAAATAAGATGAAATGACAAATCTTTTTGAATTTTTCAACATTTTTTCTAAACAAACAGAAAATCTTTTTGGATTTGAAGAAACAGTCTATATACAGACATCTTTTTGTGAGATTGTGTAAGAGGAGCATTTCAGTTTTTGAGACTTATCACTAACACCGTTGATCTTGATTTAACTTTAATTCTTAAACAAATTCACTTCTGAATGTCAGTATTGTTGTCCACTTAAACTTCTAGACAAGTTTCAATTGATTCAAGATACGAATTAGTTTTTTAAGAACTTAACTTATTCACGTGTCCCACCTCAGCATATACTCCCATATCAAAATTCCCTAGATTCAGTCTTACAGGTGAGTATACCAATCTGATATCTGTATTCGGGTTAATGTGAGACCTTGAGAGCTCAGATATGAACTACCGTTCAGTCAAAGAGATGAAGGCTTGACTTTAGGTATGTTCCCTTTAGAGAATCTTTTCTTCAACTGCAATTGATTCGTATCTTTCGATATTTTATCAATTTTTATGCAAAGGGTGAGCTTTAAAAGCGCGTAAAGTATTATACGAGGTCTAGGCCATTGCTTCCGCAATATCAGAAGACCAGGTATAATACCCTAGATATCAAACAGTATATAGACCTAGTATCTCAGAATCAGGAAATATCTCAAACAAGATTTTGGGGGTTTCCCATATATCCGAGAGATGTTCCCCACGAGGATAAGCAGTTATTCGTTATGATTACATCTCGAACTCAATCTACTAATTGTGATCATAACATCATTTAACACATAACCGATAATTACAAACACTAACCGGTTGAGGGAAGAATAGGATCGATCCGAGCAAGAAAGCTTCGCGGAAGAGGGGATGTTGTTGCCTTCGGCTTCGAGAGAGAAGGAAGAAAGAGTAGGGTTTGGGGTGTTGTGTGTTTTGCAAAATAATGAGGAGTATACACCCCCCCTTAAAGGTTATGCATGTAAGGGAGTGGGCCGAACCCATCATGGGCTGCCCTTGGTTCGAATGCAAGGAGTGTGGCCTGAATGGGCTTGTGCGATCGGGCTCATGTTGTGCGGTCGGTATTTGTTACACACACACATACACATAACAAGGTAAAACATACATTCCATTAAAATCACCTATCACATAATCACATAATGTCCACACTGGTCACATCAAAGTATAAAGAAAAGTTCTAAAACCCGAGTTGTCACATTATCCCCAAGTTGAAAGAAATTTCGTCCCGAAATTTAGCACATACTCACTGAGGAAGCTAGTTATGTTGTATGGTTTTCCTGGGGTGTCACATCCTTCCCCTGTTGGTTTGGAACTTCGTCCCGAAATTCCGCAGTAGCTTCAGTCTCAGTAGCGGTTTCGCTTTTCTCGAACAACTGGGGATACTTGTTTTTCATTTGGTCTTCTCGTTCCCAGGTAAACTCTGGGCCACGAGGGGAGTTCCAACGAACTCGAACAAGAGGTATTCTGGTGCGCTTAAGAAGCTTAACATCTCGGTCAGTAATCTCTACTGGTTCCTTGACAAATCGCAACTGATCGTCAATAGCGAGCTCCCTGAGAGGAACTATGAGGGTCTCATCTGACAGACACTTCTTCAGATTTGACACATGGAAAACGTTGTGAACTCCACTGAGTTCTTCAGGTAGATTCAACTTGTAAGCGACTTTGCCAACGGTCCGACATAACGAGGATTGAGTTTACCTCGTTTGCCAAAACGAACTACACCTTTCCAAGGTCAGACTTTGAGTAGCACTCGATCCCCAACCTGGTACTCGAGTGGTTTCCTGCGCTTATCAGCGTAGCTTTTCTGACGGTCACGAGCTGCCGCCATTCATTGTCGTATCTGAGAAATCTTCTCAGTTGTGTCTACTACAAGTTCTGGGCCAGTGATTTGGCTGTCACCAACTTCTGCCCAGCAAAGTGGTGATCGACATTTACGTCCGTACAATGCCTCAAACGGAGCGGCCTGGATACTGGTGTGGTAGCTGTTGTTATACGAAAACTCCACCAAAGGGAGGTGCCTTTCCCAACCATTGCCAAAATATATTACACATGCTCGAAGCATGTCTTCAAGGGTTTGGATGGTGCGTTCAGACTGCCCATCCGTTTGCGGGTGATATGCTGTGCTCATGTCTAATCGAGAGCCAAAAGACTTGTGCATAGCTTGCCACAATTCAGATGTAAAACGTGAGTCACAATCAGAAATGATGGAGGTTGGCACCCCGTGCCTCGATACTACTTCCTTTAGGTAGATGTCTGCTAGAGTAGAAAACTTATCCGTTTCCTTGATAGCCAGAAAATGTGCAGACTTGGTCAGTCGATCCACGATCACCCAAATGGTATCATTTCCGCGTTGAGACCTAGGCAGGCCAGTAACAAAGTCCATGTAAATTTGCTCCCATTTCCATGTCAGTATCTCTGGTTGTTGAAGTAGGCCTGATGGTTTCTAATATTCAATCTTGACTCTCGCACAAGTCAAACATTTGCTGACGTAGGTTGCTATGTTGGCTTTCATGCTAGGCCACCAGCATGTAGTCTTTAGGTCGTGGTACATCTTATCCGAACCAAGATGTACTGAGTACCGAGACTTGTGCGCTTCATCCATCACAAGCTCGCGTAAGTTTCCATAAAGTGGGACCCAGATGCGCCCGTTTACATAGTAGGCGCCATCTTCTTTTTGTTCTAATCGTTTCTCCAATCCTTGCAGGGATTCAACCTTGATGTTCTCTCCTTTTGATGCTTTGACCTGAGCATCATGAGTTTGGGCAGGAAGACTGGGGTAAATAGTAAGCTGTAGCACACGTACATGCTTAGGTTTGGTTTCCTTTGTACTGAGGGCGTCTGTGACAACTGTGTTTTGTAATCATCGTATAATGTAAAACAATGTTGGTTATCAATAAAACAATGTGCTTTGGTGTTATTATATGTATAATTGTGTTTGATGATTTTACAATTTGATTCGATTCCGATTTCAAGCTTTAAATCGCTTTCTGGAAGGTTATACGCAAACTGATGCGTAAACACAATCAGTTTAACGCGACGTACACTCCGGAACTGTGACGTAAGCCAAACATACCTTAAAAACCCTGTACATAACTTAAAAATAAGTTTCGAAGGATTCGGTATGGCAAAAACATGTTTATTTGAACTAAAGAACTAATAACGACAAAACTGCGAAACGAACGTTGGTGACCGCCCGGATAATATTTAAATCCCAAAAATATTCTGTTATGATTAAAATATTATTTTTAATCAGGTTCGTGTTGAAAAATAAATTTAAAACACTTAAAAACGTTATTTTTCAAGTTTAAGCGCGTACCGCGTGTTTCTGCGCGACACAGTGCTTCTACTGCAAACCGCAGACAACGCAGCCAGTCTCGGCAACTGAAATTTATTTCAACAATATTTTGGCGAGTTTATTTTTATAGAAAAATAAAAATAATTTAGAACGCCATAAACCGGGATTTAAACGCTAGATAAAATGCTCGGTATCCAGTTAAATACCTGTTTTTGTCTAATTTACCATCAATATTACACTTGGACCCCCTCCCCCTTCTCAATTCACGGTTACAATAAGTGGCCC
Organism: Helianthus tuberosus; assembly: GCA_030545235.1. NCBI lineage: Eukaryota > Viridiplantae > Streptophyta > Magnoliopsida > Asterales > Asteraceae > Helianthus > Helianthus tuberosus. Next base: position 106,637 of record JARYGA010026145.1, read on the forward strand.
CCACTAAGATTTTTGCTAGATCTCCAAATATTTCCTTTGATCTTTGCTAGATTGTTTATGACAAGTGTTAGTGCATGCATCTCTACATAATCTTTCCATATCTTTTTATATTTTACATAATCACACAAGATCAGAACTGAATCTAAGCAAAATCCCTCACTCTCTCTCTCTCCTCTCAACCGTCCACCCTCTCTCTCTCTCCATCTTCATATCTTCATATCTTCAAACTTTGTTCTTCATATTCAAGCTCCATTTCAAGCATATTCAAGTTAGTGTGAAGATCCAAAGGGGTTTCCAAGGTGCTTTCAAGTGATTTCAAGCTTCCTATCATCAAAATCTCATCCCACAACCTACTTGAATCTTGAAGGTATAACATTTATGATTAAATCATACTTTTGATTCTTGGTTGTTCTTGATGATTTGAAGTTTCTCTTGAATCTTGGAATTTTCACAAACTTAAAATCTAAAATGAAATGGGTCATGATACAAATAAAAATGGTGGTGTATATATATGTATATAACCGTACATATATATGTGTGTATATGAGTTTTTGAGTTTGATTTTGGTTCTTGATAAGTACATGTTTAGGTTGTTGCTTGTTCTTGAATAATAGTTAAAAATGCAAGTGGTTGATGATCAAAGTATGACATGATAAATGTTAAATTACTTCAGCAAATAAATATAAATAAGTTGCATTTTGGATGCATTTAGTTCATATGAAATGTTGATGAAATGATAGTGTGCTTTAGGCACTTGTACATGAAGATACATGTTGATTTAAAGCTCAAGAAATGGTAAAAAAGGGTTGTATGACAAAAATGTTTTTGAACAGGTTATAAACACTAAAAATAATACTATTTGGTATATTACAATGGCATGAAACTTTGACATAGGTTTGATAGCTTTGCATGTTGTAAATATAGCTTTAAAAGTGGTAAATTATGTGAAATTTGCATGATTTATATGCTTTATGTAAGACCTGTACTATCATGAGTATAACCACTATTTTATTCAGTAAATAACATGGGTTATGTTAAAATTTCAAGTCGTTTCGATTTGGGATGGTTCGGGTAATGTTTGATGCAAAACTATGCGGTAAAACGGTCAAAAATCGCCTTTTCGAAGGATTTTCATAAAACTGTTTTAGATCAGTAAGTAAACTGATATTTTTTTCTATAAAAATAAGTATTTTAACTTATATTAAGCTTACTTGGTGTTTGGTTGGTCATACGTGACTTCCGACGCCCAAAAATGTTACCGAATCGCTAAAATAAGTGTTTTTCGACATACACTAGAATGGGTTGTTCATGGGTAAATTTTATGTGTTACAATGTGCTATGTGTTTTACAATATGTGTATGATGATGTGTTAGTGTTGACAAGATTATGTGTATTACGCTTGAGTATATATATATAAATACACCAAAATAATAAAAAATAATAACTTTTCGAGAAATCTCAAAGTTATGGGAAAATTCTAAGTATCGGAGAAACTTATGTATTTTGTGGGTTTTTGATTATTAAATCATTCTTATTTAATTTAGGATGCACCCAAAGGTGAGTATATAGATCCTCTCTTTTACATGTTTTCGATTGTTTTGGGGTGATTCATAAGTATCAAAACGATTTCGATGTTTTAAACAATGGTTTCAAAAACGATTATGATGGTTTATACTAAACTAATAACGATTTCGACAATGTGGACCAACTTGTTGGTTGTAGTTACATAACGAATGACATTCATTAATTTTGGCCGAACCGACCAGTATTAGGTTATGGTACCATAGGATCCGACAAATCCCGTTATCAAACTGGACCCATGGTTATGTGTGGGTTAGGTGGGTAACGATTGAATTTGATGATTGTTAACTTACCCTTTTGTGGTTTGTTAATACGAGTTGAACGATGAACGAGTCACGAAGGTTTGAATGTTATTAGCGAGACGACCAAAAGTAGTTTTCACACTTAAAACGAGAACGATTAGAACGAGAACGATATTAAACGATTGTACGATTTTGAACGATTGAACGATTATGAACAATTTAAACAAATGAACGATGATCTATAACGAGAACGAGTTAAATGATGTCATACAACGATGTTTACGAAACTATATAAACCATACGAGTTTTATTACGAGAACGATTTATGATTTGGTTTACATAAACAAATGTTTTGGGTTAAGATTCATGGCATCGAGGTTTATAAATTATAACCAATCTTTTTTGACTTGGTTATTCATTTTACAATACAAACATTTTACAAAACAAGGTTTCAAATATTGATTAACGAAGTTGTACGAGATATTTCAACGAGCCATGAATCTGACACTCACACAAAAACTATGTGCTCGCCAGCATTTTTTGCTGACTTTGTTTTTACATATGTTTCAGGTGATGTTGCTTAATGTTGATTGCGAATAGGATGCATGCTCACTTAGGACTGGACGAGGCCTTAGTGATTTAATAACGATGATAGTCTATGTTTGACTTGCTTGTTTAACTTTAAGACAATGTTTAATGTTTAATAAAACGAAACTCTTTGTATCCATGGTTTGAAACAATAATTCTGTTACAACACTCCCCGACGTGTCCGCCACGGTTTGTTGTTTTACGTGGTCGGGGTGTGACAGAAGAAGTTGGTATCAGAGCCAATGGTTATAGGGAATTAGGTTATTAGTAATGTTTTGACCTAGACTATAACTTTCTAGGACCCCAACGCAAGTTGATTTGCGTTTAGATTTAAAAAAAAACAAAATCCGAATCTGCTTCGAAAATTAATCATCCGTTCTATGATGATTGATTACTAGGTTTTGAACCCTCTGTTGTAAGGTTTTGAACCCTTCCAGTTTGACTCATTTTTGGCTTAGTGCCTTCTGATTTTTCAAAATCTCGTCAAAGTTTGGGTCTAAATAATGTGAACATGTGTAAACTGGAAGAGTGAATGCCTGTACCCTGAGTTTTCTGTCTAAGGCTAGAGTGTTCGTACAAATCCACATAATCGGACCAGTCACTCTTACCTGGGAACTCTTGGGGTGAGTGTTCACTTATAGGCGAGCATGTCTTCGCTATGCATTATTTTGATTCATTACTTCGATTAGTCACTGCGTGTCGTTTGTTTGTTCGAGGTAGCGAACAAATGATCGCCTTCCTTATGTTTCGTCGATATTTTCAATACCTCTTTTGTTTTTTTCCTAATTGTCGACCTCACTCTTTCTCATATTTCCTTGTTAGACAATGCCTCCTTGACGTGATGCACAATCTTTTACTGCTGAAGAAGTCACAGCCCTTGTCTCTCAGCAAATGGCTGCTGTGCTTCCAGGCGTTGTGACCCAAATCCACGAGCTATACAACAACAATAATAATAACAATGCATAATGTAATTTCAAGAATTTCAATTCTGCTAAGCCGCTAAAGTTTTCTGGGTCGCAAGGAGCAACTGCACTCCCTCAATGGTCCGAAAGTATCGAGAACACATTCAGACATGTGCAATGTCCGAATGGGCGTAAGGTTGAATTTGCATCAAGTGTGTTTGAGAAGCGTGCTCTTACATGGTGGAACGGAGTGATGCGCGACAGGGGTGCCGAAGTGGCATTGGCACAAACATGGGAAGAGCTTCGAGCTCTCATGATGAGAGAGTTCTGTCCCCGTCACGAAATTCGAGCTTTGGAACGAGAGTTTGACGATCTAAAACAAGATGGGGGAGAAAACCGTGCGTATACGGATCGATTTGAGGAACTCAGTCTTTTGTGTCCTACTATGGTTACCCCGTTGGAGAAATCGATAGATAGGTATATCGATGGTTTACCCGATTCCATACAGGATATTGTGACTGGCGTCAATCCTACTACTGTTCGTCAAGCTATCGAGTTATCTGCTACCCTGACTGAGTCGTAAGTCAGGAAGGGTAAACTTACCTGCAAGGGTGATAAGAAGAAGTCGACAGAATCTTTCAAGGAAAAGGGTAAGGGTAAGAAAGGTGAGTCGTCGAAGAAGTCGAGAAAGCGAAAGGGTGCTCAGAACTTTGCTGTAACTGCTCAGAACCCTCAGAACCCACCAGCTCAAACGCCGGCGAAGAAAGCGTATGCTGGTACCGCACCTCATTGTGCTCGCTGCAACGGTCATCATGTTGCACAACAAGCTTGTAGTCAATGCACAATGTGTGGTAAGCTTGGGCATCTGGCCAACGTCTGTCGTTTGGGTCAGAATCAAGCTGCTCAGGTTCAAGCTCCAGTTCAGGGGAATGCAGCTAGATTCCCACCAGGTTCATGTTTCAATTGTGGAGAGTTTGGTCACTTCCGCAACAACTGTCCGAGGTTGGCGAATGCTAATGCGAACCCGAATGCGAATGTCAACGCAAATGTGAATCCCGCTCGTGGGCGAGCATACAATCTGAATGCTAACGAAGCGAGGGCTGACAACGAGGTGGTTAATGGTACGTTTCTTGTTAACAATCGACCTGCATCTATTCTTTTTTATTCTGGTGCCGATAGAAGTTTTGTTTCATTATCTTTTGAACATTTGCTTGCGATACCTAGAACTAAACTGAGGAAACCCTTATCTGTCGAAGTTGCTACTGGTAAACCTCTTGTTCTCGATTCTGTTATTCATGATTGTCAGTTAAACCTTGATAACCATCTTTTTTCCCATTGACCTCACACCGATGCAACTTGGGAGTTTTGATATTATCGTGGGGATGGATTGGTTAACCAAACAACATGCTGAGGTGGTTTGTTTCGATAAGATTGTTCGTATTCCTCTTCCGTCTGGCGATATTCTGGAAGTTCGTGGCGAGAATCCATCTGGTGATTTGAAGCTTATGTCGTGTACAAAGGCCTAAAGTTATTTATGAAAAGGATATGTTGCTTTCCTGGCACATGCCACCGAGGAGAAAGGCAAGAGCAAGAGTATTCAGGATATTCCGATTGTTCGGGATTATCCAGAGGTGTTTCCCGATGAACTGCCTGGTTTGCCTCCAGTTCGTCAAGTCGAGTTTCATATTGACCTTGTACCCAATGCCAACCCGATTGCGAAAGCACCTTATCGTCTTGCACCGTCACAGATGCAAGAGTTATCGAAACAGCTTCAAGATTTGTCTGATAAAGGATTCATCCGTCCGAGCTTTTCGCCTTGGGGAGCTCCTGTCCTCTTTGTGAAAAAGAAAGATGGATCTTTTCGAATGTGTATCGATTATCGTGAGCTTAATAAGCTTACCATCAAGAATCGATATCCCCTACCTAGAATTGATGATCTCTTCGACCAGCTGCAAGGTGCTTCATGCTTTTCCAAGATCGATCTGCGATCTGGGTATCATCAACTTCGTGTACTCGAAGAAGATATTCCCAAAACTGCTTTCCGTACGAGATATGGGGACTACGAGTTCACTGTCATGCCTTTTGGTTTGACAAATTCCCCAGCTATCTTCATGGACTTAATGAATAGGATCTGTAAACCTTATTTAGACAAGTTCATCATTGTCTTCATGGACTTAATATTCTCATTTATTCAAAGTCTCGAACCGACCACGAGCAACACCTTCGTTTGACCTTGGAACTTCTGAAGAAGGAACAACTTTTTGCTAAATTCTCCAAGTGTGAATTTTGGCTTAGAGAAGTTCAGTTTTTGGGTCATATAGTCAATGAGCAGGGTATTCATGTTGATCCATCCAAAATAGCTGCTATTAAGGATTGGAATACACCGACGACACCCACAGAGATTCGATCATTTCTTGGTCTTGCTGGTTATTATCGTCGATTCATTTCTAATTTCTCAAAGATCGCGGTTCCACTCACTGCTTTGACTCAGAAAAATAAGCCATTTGAGTGGGGACCTAAGCAAGAAGAAGCGTTCCAAACGCTGAAACGGAAGCTCTGTGATGCTCCTGTTTTATCTCTACCTGAGGGAAATGATGATTTTGTTGTCTATTGTGACGTGTCGAATCAAGGACTTGGTTGCGTTCTTATGCAACGAGGTAAAGTCATAGCCTATGCATCTAGACAGCTGAAAATTCACGAGAAGAACTATACGACTCATGATCTTGAATTAGGAGCTGTGGTTTTCGCACTTAAAATCTGGAGACACTACCTCTATGGAACGAAGTGTGTGGTTTTCACAGACCACAAAAGTCTCCAACATATTCTCAATCAGAAGGAGCTGAACATGAGGCAACGATGATAGGTTGAACTTTTAAATGGTTATGATTGCGAGATCCGCTACCATCCTGGTAAGGCGAATGTCGTAGCCGATGCGCTTAGTCGAAAGGTGTTAGTGCAGTATGTCTACCGCCTCCGTCAATCAGAACCATAGCAGAATTAGAAGAGAACTAGAATTTATGTTAAGTGATGTAGTTATAAAGGCAAGGTGGCAATCTTGTAAATAAGGAGAAATCCTTATAAGCCTTGGCCTATAAATGGGAGCTTTAGGGTTTCATTTAGGGACTTTTGCTAGTTTGGAGGTGATTCGGTGATCTTAGAGTTTGAAGACTAGAGAGAGAAACTAGTGAGAGAACGGCGATTCACAGTGATTGTACTCGTCATATCTTTCAATAGAATCACGTTAAATTGTACGTTCTTGTGTTCGGTCACGTTCGTGCGTGGATTCCGCACGTCGCACGGTTGGTTCGCAATCGTTTCGGAGTGAAAACATGTCCTATCAAGTGGTATCAGAGCAGGAGCTCGGTTGCGAAGATCAAACGAACAGATTTGTACTGGATTTCATCAAAATCAGATTCATATTTCACTCAGATTTGATCAATTTCTTCATCTTTTCATCTCTTAACGTTCTTAACTGAAAATCGCCAAATTAAACGACTTTTTAGGATAAAATTTGGATATGATATGAGAAATCACTTGATCTAAAAGCCTACAAATTTTCAGATCTTAATTCAAAGCTATTTGAGAGAAATCTAAGATTTTCTGTTCGAAAAAGTTGATAAAACGGGTACTGTTGCTGTTCATGTTCACTTGAATGCCGACCGATCGGTTAGTTGACCGATCGGCTAGCTAACCGTTCCAAAGCTAAACATTGCAATTCATTTAAAGCCTTTGACTTGTTGACTACTGACCGATCGGACAGCAGTCCGATCGAACGTCTGTCCCATCCAAAGCACTTTACTACATTTCATTAATAGTTGTTGACTTTGACTTGCCAGCCGATCGACAGGCACTCTGGCCGAACGGACAGCAAAGCATATCACTGCATCACACTTTACATTTCTCTAAAATTGTTGACTTTGTTGACCTAACCGATCGGACACCTGTCCGATCCACAGCACCCCTGACCGATCGAAGAGCACCCCTGTCCGATCGACCAGCATCCTGTCCGATCGATCAACCTCCTGTTCGATCGACCAGCATTTAGTCAACATTTTCAGTCAATGTCATTATTTGAAATCGTTGTGCATGTGAATGAGTTAAGCGGCCAAATAGAATATTAAACTGAATGTTGTTGTCGGCCATTCATTAATTAGATTCCATGTGCTAATTGTCAGTATATCATTCATTGTATTGCATGTGACAATTAAGTGCGAATTCAGGTTTCATATGAGTTTGTTTGGAAAATCAAGGTTCATTATTAAAGTCAAAAGGTCAAATGGAAATCCTATCAAATCACCGATCGATCGAACAACATAATTTTTTGGCGTCTTGTGCCATCAATTGATCAAGCTAGCCGATCGATCAGCGGGTCAATTGAATTTTCACACATTTCAAAGCATAATCAGCCGATCGACCAAGAGTTTTGTCGTGTAGTGTCAGCCGATCGAACAGAGGGTCGAACGAACAACCACCCGATTCAAGATAAAATCCTAGCCGATCGAACAGCTTTCCCGTCCGATCAAACAGCACCCTGTCCGATCGAACAGCTTTCTCGTCCGATCGAACAGCAACTCCAACCGATCGGACAGCACTGATTATTTTCATTGTTGACTTTTTCAGATACTCGTTCGATCAAGTTGTTTGATATTTTTAAACTGATCGTTTGTTTGTTTGTTTGAAGGATATTCAAGATTTACAAAGTGCGAATTTCAAGAAATTGTTTGAAGATGTCGAGCAGCGGAGAAGAATTTTATAACATGTTTTACAACGCTTTCACTTCAGAATCATTCGAGAGAAGATCCCAAACAAGAGATTATTTGAAAGAGATTTCAGATAACTTGAAGTATGATAATCTGTATGGAAACCAACAGAAACCACCGAAATTAATGAATGTTGAAGATTATAACTGGTGGAAAAATCGGGTTGAGGGTTGGGTAAAAGCTTTTGCACCTGAAAGTTGGTTAAAATTAAAACTAGGATATAAAGAACCAACAAAAGAAGGAGGAGAGTTATTAACCGAAGAAGAGTTCATAGAAAAAGAAATAAAACATGTTGTAGCTGAACACAGAATGATTACATTGTTATATCAATCAGTTAGAGAAGACATTATTTCACTACTTGAACATGAGAAAACATCAAAGGGATTGTGGGAGGCTTTAGAAAGAAAATGTACTGGTGGTGAGCTGATTATTAAAAACAAGTGTTCGTTACTGAAAAAAGAATTTGTTTTGTTTGCTTGTATGAAAGGTGAAACTGTTCCACAAATGATTGAAAGATTTTGTCATCTTAAACTTGAAATGGAGAGAGTTAGTGTGTCAAAAAATAATGAAGAGATCATTGATAAGTTGATATAAGCTGTTCCGAATGAAGACGACTGGAAATACTATGTCATGATTCTCAAAAACAGTAATGATATGAGCAAGGTGACTCTAGACTGATTGATTGAGAAACTTGAGGGGCATGATATAGAAATCAGGAGACAAAACAAAATGGAAAGCCAGTAGTATAAACAAAATGTCTACTTATACTACAGAGGAAACATGCTTGATCAAAAGTAAAAAACGGCATTCAGTGTTGGAAGCTCAAAGGTTTCACCTCAGCAAAGTTCTTCAAGAGATTTGGGTTATCATTCAATTGGTCCAAATTCATCAAATCCGAACATAGTCCATTGCAATATTGCTATAGATTTGAAAAACTCTCAAAGTCTGAATGCAGAAGCTGCCAAGCAACAAATGGTATTCTTAGCTTCCGTCCTGGAATCGTACGAAAGTCTGATCGCGGGAAAAGTTGGAAACCCGAAAATGACAAAGGAAGATTATGATCAGATCGATCAGGAGGAGATGGAGTTAATGGATATTAAATGGTGCATGGCTAGCACAATGAGGAGAGCACAACGCTTCATGGAGATCACTGGAAGATCGCCTTTGGGATCTGCTGATTCGAAATTGGGGTTTGATAAGGCAAAAGTTACCTGTTTCAAATGCAAACAGAAAGGACACTTCAAGAGAGAGTGTACAAACAGGGAAACTAACGAACCCACGAATCCATTCAGAGATGATTATTATAAGAAAGCAATTTATCATCGCAATGTGAGTCAAAAACAGATCGATGAAGGATCGTCAAAGGAAAGATCTAGAGCGATGGCGGTTATTCACGACGATGAAGGTTATGATTGGAGTCAAATTCTTCCTGAAGAAGATTATGTTGGACTTGCATTCGTAGCGGATGCAGCTTATGATAATTGGTGGCGAAGAGACAGCGCGCGATATGAGATTAGTAAATTGAATGAACCATTCAAAGAAGCTAAGAGAGCCAATAGATGGAATGCTGAATTGGAATGTTACATGGATCCACAGGGTAATCCAGTGGTTGATTCTTCTAAGGTGGATTTTGATGCAGTAACAAATCTTTTTCCAGATCAGGACACTTATCACATAAGAAGATTATCTGAAAAAGGGTATATAGCTGATCTGATGAACAAAATTAAAGAAATTTGTGAAGCAAGTCTGCCAAAGGTGGTAGAAATGAAGAGAAGGAAAGAAGAAGAGTTGAAAAAGCTGGTAGAAGAGGTGAAGATTCTGGCAAAGAATGATGTTGAAGAAGAATGGAAGATAGAAGATGAAGAAAAGAAGGAAGAAGATCAGAAAGTTGAAACAGAAGAATCACAGGTGCTGAATGACACTGAGGTAAATGATTCTTCTAAATTGTTGAATGCTAAAACTGTTGATAAAAATGGAAACAAGTGCAGGAATTGCATAGAAATGTGCAAAGCCTGTACTGAAAAAGATGAAATGATAAAATCAAAAGATATTGAAATAAGTAAACTTGAAAATGTTTTCAAAATAAAATGTAAAGAAATGATTGAAAAAGAAGAAATTTTGAAACAAAAGGTTGAAAAGCTGACACAGAAATGTCAAGATTTTGAAAAAGAAAATGAGATTTTAACACAAATGTGTACAGCAAAATGTGAAAAATGTGTTGAAAAAGATAATAAATTTCAAGATTTACAAAAAGAGTACGATAATTTGAAATGGTCAAGTCAGAGAGTACAAGAAGCTTATGATACTTTGAAGAGACAAGTCAAATGTTTTGATGAGAGATTGTCTGAAACTTTAACAACAAAGGAACTTTATGAGAAAATTTTTAAAGAAAAGCAACTTGAATTAAACAAGTGTGTTGATGAAGTTGCTAATCTCAAACAAGTTCTGGTTGAAAAAGAAAAGATTGTTAGAAAACTTCAAAGTTATCATAGTTCTTCGTACATTCTCGAACGCATTTTCAACATCACACTAGATGACAAAGATACTGATAAGAATAAAAAGGGTATTGGTTCAGAATTTCATCAGTTACCACCACCATTGAGAAACAATTATACTTTTTATGATGAGGAAAAGGTGGCAAAAGGTCTGAACATAGTTGACCAATTACCTGAAAGTATCGATGTGACTTATGCCAAATCTGATGAAGCGAATGATTCAGAGGTGGTAAGTAAGGTTGTTGAAAGCGTTTTGAAAGATGAGTCAAACAAAGGTAAGTCTGTATCACAGGATGAAAATGAGGGAAATTTTCATGATGGCTATATTAAACAGTCAAAATCTGAGAAAGTTGTGAATGATGATTAAAAAGGATTGGTTTATACCATGATTGGATCAGACAAATTATTCATAGATATTGTTTTCCCGATTCAAAATGTGATTTCAGAAAAGATTTATAAAGTTTTTAAGATGGTTGAAATTGAAAAATCAGAAATTTCAAAATTTGTTGGGAAGAGCAAGAAAGCTTTTTATAACAAATCCGGTTACAAAAAGAAGAATATGAAAGCAGGGTTGGGTTATAAAAAGAAACAGAATCTAAATAAAAGTTTTGAAAAACAAAATGTTCAAAAGAAAACGAATTTTGTTCATGGGAAAAGTTCGGAAGAAGAGAAAGAACTCCAATTTAGACGACAGTCTAATGAAGAGTTCTATACTCAGAAAAAGAAACAACAACATGCTAAAGATGTTTCAAAGAAAATGTGTTTTAAATGTGATCAAATTGGACATGTTGCACGCAAGTGTCCAAACCCAAAGCCTGTTGATGTTGAAAAACAGAAGTCTGAGAATGTGAAACAAAAGTCTACCAGATTTGATTCAAAACAAACTTGGAGGTACAACACAAACAAGTTTGCTTCGAATCAAACATGGAAACCAAAATAGACCAGGTCTGATTCAAGACAAACCCAGAATTCTTACACACCCAGAATCAAAACAACACAAAGTTGAAAAACATCGGTTGATATGACAAAACCAAACAAATTTTGGAAAACAAAAGTTGTTGTTCAAAGTCAAAATAATCAAAACGAGTCACGATTTTACAAGAGAAGTGCTTCAAAAGGACAGAACTGGGTGATTAAGAAACAAGTGACTTCTGTGAATGAAGAAAAAGTCGAAGTCAAAGATGAAAAAGTTTTTGTACGAGATGACAAAGATTATCCATCATTGAATGAAACTTATTGTGTTGAAATGCCTAAGGTCAAACAGACCTGGGCTAAATTGTTCAAGTAACTAAGTTGTTGTGAACGTGCAGGTGCTCATGAAAAATGATTGTCAAGAAAAAGAATTGATGAGCAGCCTGGCACAGGAGGAGAAGGCTGCTGAACCCTGGTTTGGTTGAACAGGGAGTTTATCAGTTTCTGTACATAAATAAACAATATTTCAAAAACCCTAAAAATTAAAAAATTTAAAAACCAAAAATATGTTTTATTTTGTCAAAATTAAAAAAAAATAAAAATAATAAAAAATAAATAAATAAATAAATAATATGTTGCTTGAATATCCCGAAACCCTCACGGCGGAACAAACATGATTAATTTCACAAGATTGAAAAACGGTTTTCAAAACTGTAAAAAATCAATGTGTTGTAAATCATGGGGGTACGTTATACTTTTTGCAAAACAGAGAATGAGATGCAGAAAATGGATGGCGAGACGAAGCTATCAGTATCAGTTTGTCAAATTTTTCTTTAAATGTTTTGGTTTTTAGGGGGAGTAAGAAATTTCAGAAAATACAAAAACATTAGAAAATTTGAAAAAGCCAAAAACATGATAAAATGAAAAAAAAATGAGTGCTTGTGTAAAAAGAGGAAATGATAGTACATCAGTAGACAATCACAGTACGCTAAAGAAATGGAATGTTTTAATATGATAAACGGTCTCACTGATGATATGCCAGTAGGTTTTTACACACTTAGTAGAGTGTTTTCGGGATATAAACGTAAATCTTTGCTTTCTTATTTCGTGGGGAACACTACTTGGATATATAGGTAACCCCTGAAATCTCGTTTGAAAGATCCCTCTTTCTGAGATACTAGGTCTTTATACTCAGTGATATCTGGGGTATTATCCCCGGACTTCTGATTTTGCGGAAGCAATGGCCTAGTCCCCGTATAATACTTTCTGCTTGCTTGAAATATAGCACCGCCCTAAGCATAAAAAATGATGAAACATTGAAAAATGCTAATCATGTGCTGTTGAAGAAAATATCCTCTAAAGGGGACACACCTAAAGTCGAAGCCGTCATCTCTTTGCTGAACCGAAGTTCTGACCTGAGCTCTCATGGCCCTCGCATTTTAACCCTTTACAGATATCATCTAGGTATACTCACCTGTAAGACTGAATATTGGGATCTGGATACGGGAGTATATTCAAGAGGTGGGACACATGAATGAGTTTAAGTTCTTAATACACCTAAATCATATCTCGAATCAGTTGAACTTTGTGTGAAAATTTAAGTGGATCAGTATACTGACAATCTAAGTGAATCATTTAGAACTTACTGTGTTTTAAAGCTCAACAGTGCTAGTGATTTGTCATGATCTGATATGATCCTCTGACACGAACTCAAACAAAAATATTGTGTGTAAATATTTCTTTATTGCTTTATATTTCAGAAAACTTCAAAAAGATTTTGATTTCTGCTTTATTTTCGACAATCGATGACTGAGAGCTGAGTTTCAAAATCTAAGTATGCTGAACGTGTTTCTGAAAATAAAACAAGTTCATTAAGTTGAAACTTGAAATTTTCAAAAATCAAAAATAGTTTGTGATATCTCCAAGGTCATTAAGTTGGACTTGGATGATAAACTGTGAGGGATTTGGATTCTTAATTATTAAAATCAGATTTAAGAGCTATGTTTAGTTCTTGGTTGCTTAAATCGTCAAATCTTTGAAGTTTGTTGATAGGGGAAGTTGAAATGTTTTTAAAAGTGCCAGGTTACGGTTCCTGGACAACTGAAAATGCTTTCACTGTAAAAAATATTTTAGCTTATGTTGAGAAAACCAGGTCGTCAATCCTGGATGTTCATAATGTTGTTACTTATGAATGTATGAGATTTGCAGATGGTATTCTAGATTACGATCCCGATAGCAGAGTCTAAGGGGGAGTCTGAAGACGAGCTCAACGCAAGAGGAAGCGTGGATTCAAGAAGCCAGATACCTATCCAGAGGAGCTTGTATCCGGAAAGCCAGGTGTCGATCCCAAAAGCACGGAAGCTTGACTAAAGGGGGAGCCTGAAGAAAAGGAGTTTGAAGGAAAGGAAGAGCAACGGAAGCCTGAAGACAGATTCATGAGGATTCTGTTCGAGAAAGAGGGAGTCTATGGTTGCTGATACCGTCATGTGACACCTGGGTCACTGCGACCATCAAACAAAAACTAAATCAATGAAATTTGTGTTTCATACTTGGGATTTGTATAAATATGTGTATCGTTTGCACATGTCAATTCTTGTTCGATTTCGGGCTCTAAATCGCTTTCTGGAAGGTTAAACGCACACTGATGCGTAAATATAACCAGTTTAATGCAACAAACACTCTGGAATAGTGACATAGGCTTAACATACCTTAAATAACCCTTACATAACTTAGAAATAAGTTTTGAAGGCTTTGGTATGGCAAAATCAAGTTTAAATCGCTTACAGGGACTAAATTCGACAAACTGCGAAAGTATGGCGATTCATACTAGAACAGACATTCTGGAACATGACCATAAGTTAAACATACCATAAATATCCTTTACATATCTTAGAAATAGGCTTTGAGGGGTTCGGTGTGCTAAAATAAATTTTTGGGTCATTCAGGGACTGAAAGCGTCAAAAAGTGCACAAGTTTGGATTTTCGTGCATATCTTACGTTCTAAATATATCCGGACATACAAAAATTTATGTAAGCATTAAAATATTTTATTTTAGTGTTTGGCATGATAAAATTCCATTCGTCGCTTAATTTGGATCGTTTTTGCGTTCGTTATGACTTCCGTCGTAATTAAGCGAATAACGCAACCGTACGACCAAACGAACCGACATCCGAGATGTTTTTGAGCATATTTTAAGTTCCCTATACTTTAACTTTATTTTAGAGCCTTGAAATGGGGTTAACGGGGCTTAAAAGTGCCAAAAATCAAGTTTTACAAGTGCAGGGACCATTTTTGAAATTTCTGGCAGATTCAATGAACCGAGTCCATTTTGAAGTGTTGATGGTTTTAACCCATGGTTTTGCAAAACCATGGGCTGGTATTCAATGAACATAGTCCATATTAGGGCCTCCCATGGTTTTAGAAAACCATGGGCACACATGTAAGGTCCAGATCAAAGCTCAGTTTTCGATGAACGATCTTAACGGTTCTTGAATTCCTATAAATACCGACCCTCACTTCCTCCCAAAGCACACTTGAATCTGATTTTGGCTCTCTAAGTTGAATTTTATGCTTCATACCTGAGAGTAAATCGGATCAAGAGCTTGCGGGGACCTTCTGTAAGTATTCTTTCGTTCTTTTCATTCGTTTTTGTCGTTAAAGTCAAACTGCGTTTGTCTTTCTGCTTTGACCAGTTTATGGTCAACGCGAAGTTCGTTTGAACTTCATAACGTGAGCGTAATCATGATGGTTATAGTCCCTAGTGACTATACCTACTGATTACCACGTTATCTAGGCTCAGTGACGAGTCGTAGTTTTGGCCAAAATGCGTTTTCTCGCGTATTTTGTAACCAAACTACTCTAGGATATCAAAACCGTTTGTTTTGATATCAAAACCGTTTGTTTTGATATCAAAACCGTTTGTTTTGATATCAAAACCGTTTGTTTTGATATCAAAACCGTTTGTTTTGATATCAAAACCTATTTTCTAACTTAACTAAACATGTTCTAGCATGTTTAGCTCGTCATTTTTTTTTAGATTAGTGCTTGTGTGGAGCCGAAAGTCAAGCGGACTAAACACCCGCTTAGACTTTCGAACACGACCCGTTTGGTCGATCAATAGGATCCGACCAAACATGTTAAGTGACCATAGTAGCGTAGGGAATAACCTTCCGAGGTTATACCTTATTGTCACTTAGGTTTGATTAGTCGCATGATAGGTAGTTTATATGCCTTAGTTAAATTACCAAAATGCCCTTTTTACGCCAAAATTCATGTTAAGCATATGTAACATAATTTTTGATATCTAAACTGATTTAGCAACAATATTAGACATGTTAAGGCATATTTTACTTATCATAGGGCTAGTTAGGCATTCCGAACGCGTTTTACGCGAATGACGCGTTAAAGTAGAATAAGCTACCTAAACGGGTCATAATAGGTCGTAAGCACTTAGGTTAGGTTTCATTTTAGTATGTAGGCTTTGTTAAACCATATTACACGAGTTCCCATACTCGTTTGGTTTACGAACCCTCATTCTATCTGATCCTCCGATTTAGGTCCGGTTTATTAACATAGTTACCTATATTAGGTGTCGTTTGATTTCCGTGATCTCTAGCATTGTTTGGTTGTTACACAAGGACTTCTAGGCAATCTCAAGTGAGTACATAGACCCCTCTTTTACTGTTTTCCAAATTGTTTTAGGGTGAAACACATGTGCCTACTTGTTACTTTCATGCTTTCCATGTTTTCACATCATATACTTGCTATGCTCATTAGTACACTATTAGTACATGATTTACATTACATTGTTTCTCTATGTATGTTTACTTAGCATACTTAGTACATTGTTTTACTTGGGCATGCTAGCACATTGATTTACATTACATTAGTTGCATATGTTTACTCAACATATGGACACATTGTTTTACATTACATTTTGTTGCATATGCTCATCCAGCATATGAACACATTATATTACATTTTGAACCGTTTATAACTATTTGACTATGTGAACCGTTGTAACCATTTGATTATATGAACCGTTTGTAACTGTTGAACCGTGTGAACTGTATTTGACCATACATAAACATTTCTACAATTGATTAAACATTTCATCTTGGTGGCTGTTTGGGTAAGTGATTTAAGTAACGAGGCGACGTGTAATACGATAAAAACATGATGGATACGCCGCTGGTACTTCCTATATATAAGTGCTTTTATGGTATTACATATCGTAGCGTTATTTAAACAATTTCAGTTTATACATATTACATCTACAATACAATCTTCACATAAACATCGTTTTACAAATAACTTAACTTATACAAACCCATTTTACATGGTTATTCACTTAACCATACAGTATTCTTTTATATACATATCATTTGATTTATTCATTGCTTTTCAAATGATTTATGAAAGAAAACACTCAACAAGATTCATGACTACTTTTTATTAAACAGTTTCTTTAAACTCAAGTCATGAATACTATTTTCACAAAACCTATGTATCTCACAGGCATTTTTATGCTGACGTACCTATTTTCACGTGTGTTTTCAGGAGCTGTTGCATAGGATGATCGAGACACACTTAGGCGGACCTGTGCCTTAGTGACTTAAAACGAAGCAAGAACTAGTTAAATTATGTTATGTACTCTTTGTGTCTTGTTTTAAGACATTGTAACCCTCTTGTTTGATAAATAAAACGTAACTTTAATTTCCATGGTTGTGAAACAATTAATTCTATTACAACACTCCCCGACATTTCCGCCACGTCTTGTTGTTCTACGTGGTCGGGGTATGACACGTCAAAGTTTCAAGAAGACTCAGAGAGAGAGAGAAAGTCAAGATTCTACGAGATTGACTGTGGCAATATCCAAGGGGGAGTTTGTTAGTGCAGTATGTCTATCGCCTCCGTCAATCATAACCATAGCAGAATTAGAAGAGAACTAGAATGTGACAACCCGCACTCTTGATGTCATGAAAAAGGGTATTTTGGTATCATTAATTATGTCACTGTTATTATTAATATTATCATTATTTGCAAAATATTAATAGAACGCGATGAAAGATTTATCGGTCCAACTGTTTACGTATCTAGAAAAATTAATCGGACCCGTCCGCTTATGCGAGATGTTAAGCAATAACGGATCCACGCACACTTGGGTTAGGCCGCACGCTCGGGTTAGGCCCAAGCCCACTCTCTAAACCTAAAACCCACCATATTTAATTATCCTAAAACCCACTCTCTTCAACCAAAACCCTAGAACCCAAAAGATGGCAACCGACACACACACCCATCCCTACTCTCCCTCACTGTTAAACCCTCCAGTGACATGCCGGCTGGTGCCGGCCAAACTACCGGCTTCCGACGGCTGGTTGTTCTCCAACAAACACCCCCCTTTGTTTTCCCGGTGACGATAAGGACCTGATGAGATGATGATGATGACGACGGGATGCAGGCAGCCGACGATAGTACATAGCAGCGGCGACTCCATTCAGAGCAGTTCAAGCTCTGTTGCGAGTGTCGGGTTATGCTCGGGTCTTGTCAGGTTCAGCCTTGGGTCGCACACGACATGTTCTTAACCCTCCGGTCAGTATGCGATTGCTTTGCATTTCGATGTCTTCTGTTTTGTTAAAATCCATGTGTAATTTGCTGCTTTGCATAGATCTGCACATCGGTTAGTGTTGTTATTTGATTGTGAAGTAATAGTGTGTTTTAGAATGATGGCAATAGGCTGAATCGAACATGAATTCAGAATAGAAATGTAACAACTGCTGATTAGGAATGATGGATATTACATGATTAATGTGCATAGGACTTCTGGTATAAACTGTTGTGAATCTGGTTAGTGTTTGAATATTGTTGTGGTTCCTGAAAGTGTAGAATTGCTACTGATTGTTTGATTGGATATGGGTACTTTTACATGTTTGATAGAGATTTTAATAGTATATTTTTGTGTGTGAAGAATAACAGTGATGATTGATGCCAACTGTCTATTGTAATCTGAATATATGTTATCCTTGATAATTCATATTTTGTGAACTAAATCTGATTATGACACGTATGCTTGATTAAACCTTGGTATTATGCTAATGTGTTTTAATATGTATTATAGTGACAAACGATGATTGTTTTTGTTCATGATATTATGCTAACAGCGACTAGAACAATAAGATAGAGGTTTAGGAAATGGTGGGATTATTGAAATATGATGTAGAGTTATTCAGGTTAGATTTGTTTGAACTGGTGTGAATAAGTAAAATGAAGAACATGATGAACTATTTGAAGATGCCATGAATATTTGAATTATGTTGTTTTGATCCAATTTGGTAGTGTACGGTAGAATAAAACATGTTAATAAAATTTGATTGGATAGTACGTGCTTATGAAATCTGATTGGATAGTACCATTCGAAGGATTCTAGAAACATCAGCAAAGGTTGCGAGTCGAAACCCATGGTTGCGACTCGAGACCATTGAACGACTACTCGAAACCAGGCAGGGCGCTTCAGGAGTCGAGACCAGCACAGTTGCGACTCGAGATCTCCTGATCTCGACTCGAGACGGGACTCGAGACCTCTACGGTTGCAACTCAAATATGCACTACTCGATGTCTTCGGCTGCAACTCAAAATCGCTGCTGGGTTGCGACTCGAGACCTCATAGTCTCGAGTCGAGACCACCTGGTCTCGATTGGGCTGCTTAACTTAGTTATTGGGCCACAATATGTATTGACGTACTTGGACTGTGTGTTTAACTTTACTACATGCTGCTACTGGTTGACTGTTTATATGATTAGGACTGGCCCAATAACATTGGTGTGCCTTATGTACTATGTGTAAACTAATATTTTGGACTGTGTGCTGGTGTTAATATTTAATTGTTACTGTTTAACTGTTTACATGCTAGGATAGGCCTAATACCATGTATGCTTGTGAGACATGCATGCTTCGTGTTAGCTACGTATAATTTATACGAGACGTTACTTGCATACGAACCTAATAAACATTTAATAACCATAATAGGGTATGGTTGACCAACATAACACAAGTAAATTGTCAACCAAGCAAAGCAAAGGTGAGTTCACTACTTTTTACTTAAAGCATGCGTTCCCGGTGGTTGGGAAACGGAACGAAACACTTTTCCTGGTTTGGGATTGCTTACTATCTCCTTGTGCGGGATACGGTATTTCTATCTCCTTGTGTGGGATACGGGTAACAACGCTATCCCCTTGTGAGGGATACAAACTACTTTTCTCCCCTTATGCGGGACTCTTAGTTAATTACTGTTTGTACGGAAATGCAACGAGCAACACTAAACGAAACTCTATCACTAAAGTCCCTACTACTTAATATCGATTAATCGTCTGGGCCAGGCGAACGGGTTATTAGTTGATAGCGCTATTTAGGTTCGACCAGCCTCACACCGACCCTTGTTACTGGGAACGGGCGTGAACTAATAGACTCAGGCAAACCGTCAATGATGATAGAACATTGACAAACGGGGCACTGCGGAAACGTACGGTTAAGTAAGTATTCGGTATTGGAAAAACAGTTTAGTCGCTCACTTATGGGGTAGCTCCCCATGGCATGTATAAACGGATAAATTAACTGGTTAAAATAAGTTTTTGGAATTAAAACTGAAAAACTACAAACATGTGAACTCGCCAACGTTATGTTGACACTCTACTGCATGCTTTGCAGGTTGCTCGATACAATTTAGGACGGACGTTGCAATCAGATGGAGTGCGTGGTTTGTAAGTTTCATGATAACAAACTTGTGGTTTTAAATTACGATATGTTCTACTTTCCCTTCCGCTGCAAACTTGAACCATGTTTTATGAAATTTTAAATTAGGTCACTAAGTATGCTAATGTTTATAACAATAACTAATCCGTTCAAAATAATTAGTGGCTAAGATCCTGGTCAGTCACACGCCTCGCGGTAGTACTCCGCATGTGATTTTGAGGGTGTGACATAGAATTTATGTTAAGTGATGTAGTTATAAAGGCAAGGTGGCAATCTTGTAAATAAGGAGAAATCCTTATAAGCCTTGGCCTTTAAATAGGAGCTTTAGGGGTTCATTTAGGGACTTTTGCTAGTTTGGAGCTCATTTGGTGATCTTAGAGTTTGAAGGCTAGAGAGAGAAACTAGTGAGAGAAAGGTGATTCACGGTGATTGTACTCGTCATATCTTTCAATAGAATCACGTTAAATTGTACGTTCTTGTGTTCGGTCACGTTCGTGCACGGATTCCGCACGTCACACGGTCGGTTCATAATCGTTTCGGAGTGAAAACTGGTCCTAACAAGTGAGTTTCATTCTGTTCGAACTCTATCTGATATTCAATCTCCTGTCCTTCAAGCTCAACGATCTTGTGTGATCAAAGACTTATTGAAATATGAGCTACCGCTTCAACTTGAACTTAAACTCGAAACGAAGGACGATGGGTTGCTATATTTCAAGGATCGTTTGTGGATTCCGAAACAAGACGATCTGCGCACCTTGGTAATGGACGAATCTCACAAGTCTCGATATTTTATCCATGCTGGTGCTGATAAAATGTACAAGGATCTTCGTACTCAGTTCTGGTGGCCTGGTATGAAGAAGGATGTTGCCTTGTATGTATCGAAATGCCTAACTTGTCTCAAAGTCAAGGCTGAACATCAACGACCTTCTGGTTTGCTTGTACAACCAGAGATACCGGTTTGGAAGTGGGAGAACATTGCAATGGATCTCATCACTAAGTTACCGCGTACATCTAAAGGTCACGATGCTATTTGGGTTGTTATAGATCGATTAACGAAATCAGTTCATTTTATTCCGATTCGCGAGGATCTGTATGCTGATAAACTTGCGAAGATTTATGTTGATGAGATTGTATCACGACATGGTGTTCCTTTGGATATCATTTCCGATCGTGATGCTCGGTTTTCATCTCATTTTTGGAAGACCATGCAAGCTGCGTTGGGAACCCAACTGAATCTAAGCACTGCTTATCATCCCCAAACAGATGGTCAGTCTGAGAGAACGATTCAAACTTTGGAGGATATGCTTAGAGCATGCGTGATAGACTTGGGTGGTAATTGGGATTCTCATCTGCCATTGATCGAGTTCTCTTACAACAATAGTTATCATGCTAGCATCAATATGGAACCATTCGAAGCTCTTTACGGTCGAAAATGTCGTTCACCTGTCTGTTGGAATGAGATCGGTGAAGCTCAGCTTACGGGACCTGAGCTCATTCTGGAAACAACAGACAAAATCAAGAAAATCCGCGATAATCTTGTGACAGCTAGAAACCGTCAAAAGAGTTATGCGGATATGCGACGCAAGCACTTGGAATTTCAAATCAGAGACCGTGTCCTACTCAAGGTATCACCTTGGAAGTGAGTGGTGAGATTTGGAAAGAAAGTTAAACTTGCACCACGATATGTTGGACCATTTAAGATTGTTGAAAGAATTGGAAAGGTTGCCTATCGACTAGAGCTACCTCCAGAGCTTGGAAGTATTCATCCGACTTTTCACCTGTCCAATTTGGGAAAGTCTTTGGCTGATGCTGATCTTCACATTCCTCTCGACGAGATTCAAATCGATGAAACGATGCACTTTGTCGAGAAACCTATGGAGATAGTGGACCGTACATTCAAACAGTTGAAGAACAAACGGATTCGATTGGTCAAAGTTCGTTGGGAATCCAAACGTGGCCCCGAGTTTACTTGGGAGCGCGAGGACCAGATGAAGACGAAATATCCGCATTTGTTTTCACAAGTTTCCTCTAAATAAAATTTCGGTACGAAATTTCCTAAAGTAGGGGAGACTGTGACAACTGTGTTTTGTAATCATCGTACAATGTAAAACAATGTTGGTTATGAATAACACAATGTGCTTTGGTGTTATTATATGTGTAATTGTGTTTGATGATTTTACAATTTGATTAGATTCCGATTTCAAGCTTTAAATCGCTTTCTGGAAGGTTATACGCAAACTGGTGCGTAAACACAATCAGTTTAACACGACGTACACTCCGGAACTGTGACGTAAGCCAAACATACATTAAAAACCCTATACATAACTTAGAAATAAGTTTTGAAGGATTCGGTATGGCAAAAACATGTTTATTTGAACTAAAGAACTAATTACGACAAAACTGCGAAACGAACGTTGGTGACCGCCCGGATAATATTTAAATCCAAAAAATGTTCTGTTATGATTAAAATTTTATTTTTAATCAGGTTTGTGTTGAAAAATAAATTTAAAACGCTTAAAAACGTTATTTTTCAAGTTTAAGCGCGTACCGCGTGTTTCTGCGCGACACAGTGCTTCTACTGCAAACCGCAGACAAGGCAGCCAGTCTCGGCAACTGAAATTTATTTCAGCAATATTTTGGCGAGTTTATTTTTATAGAAAAATAAAAATAATTTAGAACGCCATAAACCGGGATTTAAACGCTAGATAAAATACCATATATCCTGTTAAATACCTGTTTTGTCTAATTTACCATCAATATTACACTTGGACCCCCTCCCCCTTCTCAATTCACGGTTACAATAAGTGGCCCCCACCAAGATTTTTGCTAGATCTCCAAATATTTCCTTTGATCTTTGCTAGATTGTTTATGACAAGTGTTAGTGCATGCATCTCTACATAATCTTTCCATGTCTTTTTATATCTTACATAATCACACAAGATCACATCTCAATCTAAGCAAAATCCCTCACTCTCTCTCTCCTCCCAACCGTCCACCCTCTCTCTCTCTCCATCTTCATATCTTCAAACTTTGTTCTTCATATTCAAGCTCCATTTCAAGCATATTCAAGTTAGTGTGAAGATCCAAAGGGGTTTCCAAGGTGCTTTCAAGTGATTTCAAGCTTCCTATCATCAAAATCTCATCCCACAACCTACTTGAATCTTGAAGGTATAACATTTATGATTAAATCATACTTTTGATTCTTGGTTGTTCTTGATGATTTGAAGTTTCTCTTGAATCTTGGAATTTTCACAAACTTGAAATCTAAAATGAAATGGGTCATGATACAAATTAAAATGGTGGTGTATATATATGTATATAACCATACATATATATGTGTGTATATGAGTTTTTGAGTTTGAGTTTGGTTCTTGATAAGTACATGTTTAAGTTGTTGCTTGTTCTTGAATAATAGTTAAAAATGCAAGTGGTTGATGATCTAAGTATGATATGATAAATGTTAAATTACTTCAGCAAGTAAATATAAATAAGTTTCATTTTGGATGCATTTAGTTCATATGAAATGTTGATGAAATGATAGTGTGTTTTAGGCACTTGTACATGAAGATACATGTTGATTTAAAGCTCAAGAAATGGTAAAAAAAGGGTTGTATGACAAAAATATTTTTGAACAGGTTATAAACACTAAAAATAATACTATTTGGTATATTATAATGACATGAAACTTTGACATAGGTTTGATAGCTTTACATGTTGTACATATAGCTTAAAAAGTGGTAAATTATATGAAATTTGCATGATTTATATGTTTTATGTAAGACCTGCACTAACATGAGTATAACCACTATTTTATTCAGTAAATAACATGGGTTGTGTTAAAATTTCAAGTTGTTTCGATTTGGGATGGTTCGGGTAATGTTTGATGCAAAACTATGCAGTAAAACGGTCAAAAATCGCCTTTTCGAAGGATTTTTATATAAATGTTTTAGATCAGTAAGTAAACTGATATTTTTGCTATAAAAATAAGTATTTTAACTTATATTAAGCTTACTTGGTGTTTGGTTGGTCATACGTGACTTCCGACGCCAAAAAATGTTACCGAATCGCTAAAATAAGTGTTTTTCGACATACACTAGAATGGGTTGTTCATGGGTAAATTTTATGTGTTACAATGTGCTATGTGTTTTACAATATGTGTATGATGATGTGTCAGTGTTGACAAGATTATGCGTATTACGCTTGAGTATATATATACAAATACACCAAAATAATAAAAAATAATAACTTTTCGAGAAATCTCAAAGTTATGTGAAAATTCTAAGTATCGGAGAAACTTATGTA
Organism: Helianthus tuberosus; assembly: GCA_030545235.1. Taxonomy (NCBI): domain Eukaryota; kingdom Viridiplantae; phylum Streptophyta; class Magnoliopsida; order Asterales; family Asteraceae; genus Helianthus; species Helianthus tuberosus. The sequence continues at coordinate 131,168 of JARYGA010026145.1, forward strand.
TTTTGTGGGTTTTTGATTATTAAATCATTCTTATTTAATTTAGGATGAATAAACAAATTGTGGGATTGTGTTAACATATAAAAAACGCACCCAAATGTGACTACATAGATCCCCTCTTTTACATGTTTTCGATTGTTTTGGGGTGATTCATATGTATCAAAACGATTTCGATGTTTTAAACAATGGTTTCAAAAACAATTACGATGGTTTATACTAAACTAATAACGATTTCGACAATGTGGACCAACTTGTTGGTTGTAGTTACATAACGAATGACATTCATTAATTTTGGCCGAACCGACCAGTATTAGGTTATGGTACCAGTATTAGGTTATGGTATCAGACTGGACCCATGGTTATGTGTGGGTTAGGTGGGTAACGACTGAATCTGATGATTGTTAACTTACCCTTTGGTGGTTTGTTAATACGAGTTGAACGATGAACGAGTCACGAAGGTTTGAATGTATTAGCGATACGACCAAAAGTAGTTTTCACAATTAAAATGAGAACGATATTAAACGATTGTACGATTATGAACGATTTAAACAAATGAATGATGATCTATAACGAGAACGAGTTAAATGATGTCACACAACGATGTTTACGAAACTATATAAACCATATGAGTTTTATTACGAGAACGATTTATGATTTGGTTTACATAAACAAATGTTTTGGATTAAGATTCATGGCATCGAGGTTTATAAATTATAACCAATCTGTTTTGACTTGGTTATTCATTTTACAATACAAACATTTTACAAAACAAGGTTTCAAATATCGATTAACGAAGTTGTACGAGATATTTCAACGAGCCATGAATCTGACACTCACACAAAAACTATGTGCTCGCCAGCATTTCTTTGCTGGCTTTGTTTTTACATATGTTTCAGGTGATTTTGCTTATTGTTGATTGCGAATAGGATGCATGCTCACTTAGGACTGGACGAGGCCTTAGTGATTTAATAACGATGATAGACTATGTTTGACTTGCTTTTTTAACTTTAAGACAATGTTTAATGTTTAATAAAACGAAACTCTTTGTATCTATGGTTTGAAACAATAATCCTGTTACAACACTCCCCGACGTTTCCGCCACGGTTTGTTGTTTTACGTGGTCGGGGTGTGACAGCGTCAGCCATAACATTGGCTCTGCCTGGATGGTACTTGATTGCGTAATCGCATTTGTTAAAGAGTTTGACTCATCGTCGCTGTCGCATGCTCCCTTCTTTTTGGTCGAAGATATGCCAGAGACTTCTTGTGATCGGTATAAATGGTGCTCTTGGTACCGCCCAAGTAATGTCTCCATATCTTGTGTACAAACACTACTGCTCCTAACTCCCAGTCGTGAGTAGTGTAGTTCTTTTCGTGGATCTTGAGTTGGCATGATGTGTAAGCAATGGCCTTCTCACGTTGCTTCAACTCTATCAAGTCCTTGGATATACGCATCACAGTATACAACGAATTTGTCTGAGCCTTCAGGTAATGAGAGAATAGGTGCGCTACAAAGTTTCAATTTCAGCTGTTAAATTGCGGGTTCCTGAGCATCACCTCAGCGGTAGGTGACACCCTTTTGAGTAAGAACAGTAAGCGGCTGCGCAATCTTTGAGAAATCCTTGATAAACCTTCTGTAGTAACCTGCCAATCCCAAGAATTTACGGATTCCAGTTGGTGTTCGAGGTGCAGGCCAATTCCTGATTAAGTCAACTTTGGATGGATCAACATGAATCCCATCATTATTAACCACGTGGCCTAAGAAATGGACTTCACGAAGCCAAAAGTCGCATTTCGTAAACTTAGCATAGGGTTGTTCTGCTCGAAGAAGTTCTAAGATGAGTTGCAAACGTCGCTCGCGTTCCTCCTGACTCTTGGAATGGTTCAGGATGTCATCGATGAAAGCAAGTGACATATTCGTCAGGTTAGACTAGATTCGAAGGTCGCGTCTGAGAATCCATATCGGTCGTATCAAGTTCAACGAACAATATCTGTGGTATCATCATATTCATGGCCCAATGCTCATCGAGTAATCATTCGTACAGTGTAACTTGTCCAAGCGAGTGTCCTGGGTGGATTATCGTTAGCTTCATAGAATCCCAAAAGTATATCATGTATGGATGCAGAAACATAAGAAAGAGTAGTCGCAATCGATGAGTAAGCGTTTAAGAATCCACAGCAGGGGTTTACATAAGGTCGAAGGTATAGCTGGTCATACGCATGTTTGGTATAGTTAAGTTAAAGTATATCGTTCAAATATAGCTGTCACGGGGGTCAAATCAATCAGAACAAGAATTCAACATAGCAACGTGATCTTCGTACAAATGTGTAGTATTAAGGTTCCCTGGGACTTCCATCAAAAGTCGTTGGTTTCGCCCACATGCGAAGGGAAACAATTCACCTGAATCCATGAACTTAGGTGTGTTTGATTCATCAAGTAAGCAACCAAATTAGGAGGACTTCCTTGGGTCATGAGAATGAATCCAAAGTACGTCTGCGTAGTCGTGAGGTTCCAAAGGAAAGACATGAAAATGTGTTCAAGGGAGTATGGTCGTATTAACAACACATCACTACCATCAAGGTTTCAAGGAGTGATCACCAATGATCGAAAGTCGAGCCTTCCATATTCTCTAAGCTAGTGTGTGTCCTTCTCAGTAACTCAGCATGGAGTAACAAAAACGTAATATCATTGTGGTAAGGGAGTGATGGTTTGATCTAAGCCAATGATAGAAATTAAACAAAGCATTAATCGACAATCAGGTGTTGGTACAATGGCTAGTGAAAAGATTCCGCATATATATGGAAAACTATCATGGAGTTAAAATACGACTCTTGTAGTGTAGGGTGGGCCAGGTAAACGTATAAATCATCGGTTTCGCCGTTGGGTTGAGTGATCCAGATCTCCGTCCCCAAATGTCCTGAAGACTATTCCACCAGTAATGGCATTCATTCGCTAAGTTGGGTATACGAGAGAGCTAATCAAGTAGTATAGGATTAAACCATCCAACAGGGTAATAAGGTTCTCTTGTGATCGGTGAAAATCGTGGTATGGTTGTTGGCGTTTCATTAAATCGGTTGTCGATCGAAGAAACCGGGAATTAATGAGGTTCATACGAAGAATCGAGTGAAAACAGGGGTCCAACAATAACCGAAGGATTCGTCCAGCTAATCTATCGTCTAGAAGTAATGTCCAGTAGTGGTGCATGCCGACATGGCACAAAAGGGAAGTTTGTTGCATCGCGGTTGCGTGAGTGTATCACTTGTCCCAAACAGGGTTTGGTTGGTAGGGTTGCGAGTTGCAAAACGACAAACGTGTGTAATTGTGGCTGCTTCGTTTCTGATAACGACGACCTGTGGAGATGATGAGGTTCGTCAACAGGGATGCGTGGGTATAGATCTCCTAATCCTGAGTTCGTTTGAGCCGGTTCTGGTCTACGTGGAGGTTGACGCACAAACCGAACGTACGGAGGGTCAGATGGCGACGTCATGTCGTAATGAACGTACGAATAAATAGAATGCATAAGCAGTCGTTGTAGCTGGGTGACAAGAGATCAGGAAAGAATTTGTCCATCACTTGGCAAATTTCGAGTAAACAATGGTGTGTCACAAAGTACACAGTTGGGCTAATAGACAGTATGCTACTACTCTAAATAATCATACCATGAACAGCACGTTACACAAAAGTAAGCTAGCAAGTAAGCAATATAAACTCACATCATACCACCTAGAGTATTGAGCCTTGCACGTGGAGCGAAGTGTCGTTGTGGATCGTTGAGCACTGAACAGGTTATAGTCTGGTTTTAATCAAAAAGCTTTTCCCTTTTTAAAACCAAGTTCACTATAACCAATGGCTCTGATACCAATCTGTCACACACCCAAAATCCACTAGCGGAGTATCACCGCATGGAGGCGTGACTGACCAGGATCAAGCCACCAATCATATTGAACAACGTAATTAAGTAAATAAAACCAAACACAATATAATTGGTGTCCAAAAGAAAGTAACCAACTTTAAGTTACCAGCGGAAGCATAAAAAGTAAAACCCAAACATAAGCAATAAGTTTATAAAGTGTAAATGCATAACATGGGACTCGACAGTCCATGCCCCACAACGATAACTCCTCCTTGTGCAAGCTCCATAAGCACCTAACTACCTGCAAGGCATGTAACAATGAGTCAACAACAAAGTTGAGTGAGTTCACTGTTGGTTGTTTAGTTTTACAAGTTTGTTTTGAAAACCATAAGTTGTTTCGTAAACCACGAGTTAACCAGTATCATTATTTACCAATCCATATCCATAATCAGTGGGGGCTTCCCCATGTGAACCACTAGGCCGTTAACATATCGATGACTGACGAAAAATAGTTGTGCCCTACGTCAATGTCTATCATCATTGACAGTTTGCCATGATCCATTAGTACACGACCGCCCGTCCGACCGGCACGGTGTGAGGTTTGTCAAACCTAATAGCGCTATTAACTAATGACCCGCTCGCCATCGGCCTCGGCGATTAAGTCGATATAAAATGAGGGACTTAGGTGATAGAGTTTTGGCTAGTAGTTTAAGGTTGTTGTCCTACCCAAGGAGGACGAACGTACGTATTCTACCCAAGGAGAGTACGCATGATTAATATTAGCATCCTACCCATGGAGGATGGCCGTACATATCCTACCCAAGGAGGATATGTAGGTTCCGTTTTAATTCTTTAACCCATTCCCAACCACCAGGAATCCCATGCCTTAGAAAGAGTGTGAACTCACCTTGGTTTGCTCGGCAGATAAACAAAATGGTCACTTGAGCTATATGTGGTCAACCACGTCCTAACATGGTTACCATACAAGTCAGGTCTAGGTTCAAGTAGTGCACGTAAGTTTACACAGAACGAACAAGTCAAGAACATGTAATGATTATGGCATACACATTGAACATGTTAAGCAAATCCGTTAAACACATAAAGCGCAAACTTGTGCGATCTAGACGATTGGGCTCGCACAAGTTCATTAGCCCAATACTCTTGTGCGATTCAATAAATGAAGCCCAATAATACCCGGCCCAAACAATCAAAAGCCTAAACGTGAATATACGGCCCAATTAATAACAGACATTGATCTTGTGCGGTCCGGATGGACTTGTGCGATCCAGTTGAGTTGTGCGACTGGGTATTGGGCTTTAAGGCCCAACAACATAATAAAGTCCAAACAGTGTGTGTGGCCCAAGACTTGTGCGATCGGCACTGTAGTTCTAAGTTGTACTGTGAGTTTTAAACAGTTGCACCAAGCTTGTGCGACTGCCTTGTGCGACCAGTCCCTTGTGCGATCCGATTAGGTCTTGTGCGATTAGTTGTCTAATCCCCTAATTTAATGCAGTCGGTTTCAATCATTCAATAGTTTCCTATTTCGCATCAAAACGGTCAAACAATCAAACAGTTTCAAACTTGAATGTGGATCGATCAAACTAAGGTTTTATCCTCTAATTCATAAAAACCCTAATTACATTCATAGCATAAACATCAACCACATCTTCAAACACATTAACAGTTTCATGGCCTTGATTACTCACATGTACCCTATCATAACATCACAACATTCATCCGAATGATAACATATCACAACCGATTATCATGTATTCGGTTCTTTAACATCATACGATTATCAATTCTACAATGATCTAAATATACTACACATGTGAATCGATTTTCATGAACATCATACCTCATCAATTTTCATTACAAACAAACACATACCATCCCTAAATCACCATGTAATACATATAGATCATAACATCATTTAACACACAACCGATAATTACAAACACTAACCGGTTGAGAGAAGAATAGGATTGATCCGAGCAAGAAAGCTTCGCGGAAGAGGGGATGTTGTTGCCGTCAGCTTCTAGAGAGAAGGAAGAAAGAATAGGGTTTGGTTTGTCGTGTGTTTTGCAAAATAATGAGGAGTATACACCCCGCTCAAAGGTTATGCGTGTAAGGGAGTGGGCCGAACCCATCATGGGCTGCCCTTGGTTCAAATGCAAGGAGTGTGGGCTCATTTTATGCGGTCGGTATTTGTTACACATACACATAACAAGGTAAAACATACATTTCATTAAAATCACCTATCACATAATCACATAACGTCCACACTGGTCACATCAAAGTATAAAGAAAAGTTCTAAAACACGAGTTGTCACACAATCTGATGATTAAGAGCCGGAGTTAAAGAAAAGGATGGATGAAAAGTTTGGTCAAAAGGATTCTGATTCGTTTGAGAGTGACAGTGATGGTGATGACGAAGGTGGTGATGCTGGTGATGCAGGTGCTGGTGCATCGTCTGCTAGTGCAGCTGGTGGTACATCAGCTGGTGATGACGAGGAGGATTCTGAATCAGACGACAATCCACCTGAGCCTGGGTACGAAGTTTATTTCGATGAACGTGGTGTTAAAAGGATCAGGAAGATTAGACAACAAGATGACCCTGAATACGTTCCTTCGGGTACCGAAGCGGAACGTTTGAAGAAAAAGCAAAAGTTGTCTGCCCCAAGAAGAAAGCAAGAAATTACATTGGTACTTCTTCTGCACAGCAATATGTTCCTCAAGAGCCTACACAAGAAGCGGAAATGGATCCAAACCATGGATTCACGGCCACTGAAGCTTCTGCTATGGTGCCTTCACCCCCAAGGTCTACAGAACCAACTCCTGTAGTGACTTCAACTCCCGAAGCACCTACAGCGACTCCTCAAGCACCAACTCGCTCTATTGCATCGATGATTCGTGCAACTACGTCACAGCCGACCGAAGATCGCAGACATACTATATTCTCTCGGATGCAGCAGGAAGAAAAGGTAAACTTCTTATTCTATCAACTGCAAGCTGCTGCATGTCAAATCAACAGGCAATCGGAAGTGATAAATGCTACAAAAGCAGACTCTATCAAGCAACAGCTGGAAATTAACAAGTTGAATTCCATTGTTAGGCGACAAGAAGCAGAGATCACTCGCCAGCAGGCAGAAATAGAGCAACTGAAAGCTGAAAATGCTCGTTTGAAAGCTGCTGACGATGAAATAGAGTGACAGTTGCAACAGATGCGAGCGGCGGATAATACTCATGGTATAGAAAGAAATCAACTCTAAACTTCAGAAGTTGGCCGAGGCTCTAAAAGAAAGGCATGACTATATGAAAGAGTGGTACGATTCTCGAAACACCAGAATAGTTGATGGGGTCAAGCAGATAACTGAAGGATTTGAGTTTGTGAGAAAGCGGGTCAATGTATTGTGGAATGATCGTTGCAAGCAATAAGAAGTATTGAAGAAAAGGGATGATGATCCTGAGGATCAGGGAAACTCCGATCCTTCTGCCACATCAGAACAACCGCCAACAACTACCTCTACACAACTCGTTGTCTTTAAGCCTGCGCAACTTGGATATGCTCAAGGAACCTCCAGTGGAACCGTTGAAGAAATACAACAACTTGAAAGCATTTCTTACATCGAAAGCTCTCTACCTGGTACATCTTCTGTTCCTAGTACAACTGACTTTGCTTTACAGGCTGTTCATCCTATTACTGGTGAAATTCTTGGAGAAGGTGAGTTTGTTGCGGATCTTACACAAGAACAGCCGCTTGCCTTTAATGAGATGAAATCAATTGAAGATTCTGTGATTAATTAAATGTCTGTTGAACCTGAGACTGCTGATGTTGAAAATATTGAAGAAATAGTGTTTGAAGGCGAATCATGTAAATCGACGTATGTACGTGCAGACATAATGGAGTTTGATCCATTTGATGAAGAATGGATGAAAGAGAATCAGGAAGACATTGATGAACAGTTGAAGAATCGTACGTCTTCTGATAATCCGACAGAGTCATTCCAAGAATGGAGAAAACCTTTCTTGTCAAAGGTTGAGAAGCCTACACTACCGGAAGGACAAGTCGATTTTCTACAGTTTGAGATAGTGAAGCCGCATGGAAAAATTCTGAGATGGATGTTCGTAAAGGAAATTCATTGTGTTGTGATCAAGCGCGAACACGGAATCCAGTACTTTGACTCCATGCTGAGTATCCTATATTTTCCGTTCTATGACGTTGCTGCCTTATCAAAGTTGGTGATCATTAACCGTTCAAACTACTTTGGCGCAACGTTATTTGCAAAAAGAATTAAGTTCGAGTGGAAGAAAGAATGGAAGGATGCGTTGTACAAGCCACAGTTTCTGATATATCAACAGATCAAGTTCACGTTGGATCCAGCGACCAACACGGCTCGATACAAGCTCATTTATCAGCCGGCGAAGGTTTTGAACAAGATACCGTTGATTCCTATCGAATAGAATTTTCTGGAAGAAATGGCGTTGTGGTGTTACGACTCAGATACTCATGAAGCGGTGATCGTGTTTAAAGGTGATAATGAGAACTTTCGGATGTTAGATCCGATGTGGATCGTGAATATGTCGGCGAACGACATCGGCAAGCTTTTTCGGCATTATATATTTTACGAAGACAAGGACGCTCATCAAGCGCTACAATTCCAACGCGTCGCTTGTTATTGCTTTTACCGTGGAATTCATGCTGGAAGCACCTGGTCGCTGGAACACTGAAGATCGAAGACCGAAGACAGTAACAGACAAGGGGGAGTTTGTTGATGCATATTTTGGTGTCTGTAACTTGTCTTTATTAGCGTTGTAATTTACGGTCTTTTATAATATTGAGTCTGTATTCGCCGTCGACCAAGTCGGATATCCTCCTACCCTACTTGTGTCCGACAGTTGTCTGGTTGGTAATGTAATGTTAAATGAACAATGCATGTTGCATATGTGGGTAATTATGTTTGTTTGTGTGTTTAATGTGTTTGCTGGAAACTGTCAAACAGTTTGCAGCACACAACTTTTGCATCCCTCGACGAAACATCATGTTTCGTCGAGCACATACATGACAAAACTCCCTTTGGCCACAACCCTATGTTTCGCCATGAACAGTGACGAAACACCTAGTGTTTCGTCGACTGTGATGTTTCGTCAGGCCCATTTACCTGTTTCGTCAACAGTTGGGCTGGGCTGCCTATATAAACCACACATGGTTTCACACAGAAACAATGAGAGCATACCCACTGAAAGTTTACTGTAAATCATTGTGTGTATTTGTTTGATCCTTGTGCTCATCTAATCAATTGACTGTGATTCATTGGTTACTTTGTGTTTGTTATTATCTGTGTTTGGTTTGGCAGCGTCACGGGGATTCCGCACTCGTGACCGTGTTTGTGATAAACAAGGGTTTGGTTTCGTAATCGATCCTCCGAGAATCGGGACCTACATATATATATATGTATATATGTATATATATATATATGGTAGAGTTCATGCGAGAACCATCTTTATTGCGAGAATCAATGTGAACACAACAAAATAAACCCACCACACCTAAAAAAACCTAATCCCCCTCTCCCCCCAAGTTAAATGCTAAAAATTAAACTCCTAAAAAAGTCTAAAAACCAACGAATTTTTTTTTAATATTTTTATATAAAAATCGCTACTTTTAGTAGCTAAAAATTTTTTTTTTGGCTAATAAAAGTAGCGATTTTTATATTGAAAATATTAAAAAAAATTGTGTGTTTTTTAGAATTTTTTAGGTATTTTTGGTTGTGTTCACATTGGTTCTCGCGGTTCTCGCAATAAAGGTAGTTCTCGCATGAACCTTACCCTATATATATATATATATATATATATATATGTGTGTGTGTGTGTGTGTGTGTGTGTGTGTGTGATTAGGATCAAGAGTGAACAACTTCTTAAGAGTGAACTGAGTGAACTAATCTTGGCCTTTGATCAATTTTTAGATTAAAAGGGTAAGATTGGCATTAGCTAAAGTATGTTTAATTAAAATTCCTTAATTTTCTCATCTTTAACTCTTTCTCTCTCTCTCTCTCTATCTCTCATTTTTAATTATTTCTCCATCATTTCTTGATCCATAGATTTTGTTTAATTTTAACTTGAATATTTTGTTTCTTTTATTATCCGTATATATAGATATTATAATATATTGTTTTTAACTTTTTAAAATTTTCAATAAATAATAAAAATTTTCTCTGAGATTGAAATTATAATAATTACTTTTGGGCGTTAACTTTTTTTTAATATATGATGAAGTAATTTATTTTTGCATACATGTGATATGTTTCGTTTTCATTAGTTTCATAATTTTTATATGATTCTACTCGTGTGTATGCATAATATATTATATGTTGTTAATATACACATATGTAACCATTTCTGAATATAATACACAGATGTATAAAAGACTATACACATGTGTATAAACTAATAGCTGTGTATCTTGTATAAACTGATAATTAGCGAGACTGTACACATGTGTATAAACTAACCCCTGTGTATCTTGTATAAACTGATACTAGCAAAACTGTACACATGTGTATACACTAATAGCTGTGTATCTTGTATATATGGAAACTAGCGAGCTTTTAGGGATTTTAATTATATTATTTAATAAATGCAATTTACAAAAGACGCAAATACCCTTCTGTCAATTATTTTAAAGAGGAGTTACAACATTATAATTACAATCTTGCCATTGTTTAAAAATCTCTAGATGATGTAATCTAATGGCCTAGATTAGTTCACACAGTTCACTATCAACCTAGTGTTCACTCTAGAACCCTACCCTCTATATATATATATATATGGTGGGGTTCTAAAGTGAACACTAGTGTATTTGCGAACTGAGTGAACAAATCCTGACCATTGATCTACACACGTGTATGGCCAGGATCTCATCATCAAATCGTAAAATACACTAGTGTATTTCAACATCAAATCCTGGCCATTAATCTACACACGTGTATGGCCATGATTAGTTCACTCAGTTCGCAAGCTACACTAGTGTTCACTCTTGAACCTAATCCTATATATATATATATATATAAAAGGGAGAGACTGTGACAACTGTGTTCTGTAAGCATCGTATAATGAAAAACAATGTTGGTTATCAATAAAACAATTTGCTTTGGTGTTATTATATGTGTTATTGTATTCGATGATTTTACAATTTGATTCGATTCCGATCTCAAGCTTTAAATCGCTTTCTGGAAGGTTATACGCAAACTGGTGCATAAACACAGTCAGTTTAACGCGACAAACACTCCGGAATAGTGACATAAGCCAAACATACCTTAAATATCCTTTACATAACTTAGAAATAAGTTTCGAAGGATTCGGTATGGCAAAAACATGTTTATTTGAACTAAAGAACTAACTACGACAAAACTGCGAAACGAACGTTGGTGACCGCCCGGATAATATTTAAACCCAAAAATATTCTGTTATGATTAAAACTCTATTTTAATCAGGTCCGTGTTGAAAAATAAATTAAAAAGCTTAAAAACATTATTTTTCAAGTTTAAGCGCGTACCGTGCGTTTCTGCGCGACACAGTGCTTCTACTGCAAAACACGGACAACGCAGCCAGTCCTGGCAACTGAAATTTATTTCAGTAATATTTAGAACGCCATAAACCGGGATTTAGACGCTAGATAAAATACACGTATCCAGTTAAACACCCGTTTTAGCCTACATATAGCATAGTTATATAAAAAGTTGCACATGGACCCCCTCCCCCATCTAATTTTTGGTTCAAATATTATGGAGGCCCCACCAAATTTTTACAAGATCACTCCATATCTCTTTATGTCTTCTAAATCTCTACTAAATATTTCCTAGATCTCATAAGATTCTTCATGATATCTCTTATATATCTTCCAAGATCTTGAGCATTCCTACAAGATGACACAACCCTCACTCTCTCTCTCCCCTTGACCGTAACCTACCTTCATCACCATCTTCATCCTCTTTCAAACCTTGTTCTTCTCATTCAAGCTTATTTCTAGCAACTTTCAAGTTAGTATGAAGATCTAAAGGTGTTGTCAAGTGATTACAAGCTTTCTATCATCAAAATCTCATCCTACAACCCACTTGAATCTTGAAGGTATAACATTTGTTTTTAAACCATACTTTAGATTTTTGGTTGTTCTTGATGATTGAAGTTTCTCTTGAATCTTGGAATTTTTCACTAAACTTGAAATCTAAAAGAAATGGGTCTTGAAACAAATAAAAATGATGGTGTATATATATGTATATAACCGTACATATATATGTGTGTATATGAGTTTATTTTTTAGCTAGAGTTTGATATCTTATTAAGTACTTGTTTATGTTGTTACATGTTCATGAACGGTGGTAAAAATGCAAGTATTTGGAGATTTATGTAGGATATGTTAAATGTAAATAACATCAGCAAATAAACCTGAATATATCACATATGTGATGCATCTAAACCCATATAAAATGTTGATGTTATGATAGTATGCTTTAGGCACTTGTACATGTGAAAATATGTTGATTTAAAGCTCAATAAATGATGAGAAATGGTTATATGACAAAAAAACTATTTTAGATCAGGTTACAAACACTAAAAATAATATTATTTGATGTATTTTAGTGGCATGAAACTTTAACATAGGTTTACTAGCTTTGCATGTTGTACGTATAGCTTAAAAAAGTGGTAAATTATGTGAAATTTGCATCATTTATGTGCTTTGTTTAAGACCTGCACTATCATGAGTATAACCATTATTTTATTCAGTAAATAACATGGGTTGTGTCAAAATTTCAAGTCGTTTCGATTTGGGAAGGTTTGGGTAACGTTTAATGCAAAACTATGCGGTAAAACGGTCAAAAATCGCCTTTTCGGAGGATTTTTATTAAACTGTTTTAGATCAGTAACCAAACTGATATTTTTGCTATAAAAATAAGTAATTTAACTTATATTAAGTTTACTTGGTGTTTGGTTAGTCATACGTGACTTCCGACGCCCAAAAATGTTACCGAAACGCTAAAATAAGTGTTTTTCAACATACACTAGAATGGGTTGTTCACGGGTTATTTTTTTACAATGTGCTATGTGTTTAACAATATGTGTATGATCATGTGTTAGTGTTGACAAGATTATGTGTGTTATGCTTGAGTATATATATACAAATACACCAAGATAATCAAAAATAATAACTTTTCGAGAAATCTCAAAGTTATGTGAAAATTCTAAGTATCGGAGAAACTTCGGTATTTTTGTGAGTTTTTTATTATTAAATCAATCTTATTTAATTTAGGACGAATAAATTGAGGGATTGTGTAATGTATAAAAACGCACCCAAAGTTGAGTACATAGATCCCCTCTTTTTACTGTTTTCGATTGTTTTGGGGTGATTCATATGTATCAAACGATTTCAATATTTCAACGATGGTTTCAAAACGATTAAGATGGTTTATACTAAACCAATAACGATTTTGATAATGTGAACGAGCTTGTTGGTTGTAGTTACATAACGAATGACATTCATTAATTTTGGCCGAACCGACCAGTATTAGGTTATGGTACCATAGGATCTGACAAATCCTGTTATCAGACTGCACCCATGGTTATGTGTGGGTTAGGTGGGTAGCGACTGAGTCTGTGATTGTTAATTTACCCTTTGGTGGTTTATTAATGCGAGAAGCGATGGGCGAGATAGTCGAGTCAAGAAGGTTTGGATGTTATTAGCGAGACAATCAAAAGTAGTTTCACGGTCTAAAACGAGAATGATTTAAACGACTAAAGCGATTTTAACGAATTAAACGATTTGGGTAAACGATTGGTTTTCGGTTAGTGTTTAGATAACGGGACGGGTATAATGTGATGAAAGCATGGTGGATACGCCGCTGGTACTTCCTATATATATATATATATATATATATATATATATATGTTTTCATCATATTACATACCGTGGCGTTATTTAGTTCACTTGGGTAAACAATTTGAAACGATGTCACACAAACAAGGTTTTCGAAACGATATAAACTATATGAGTTTTATTAATGAGATATTATTAAATAAATGTTTTGGGTTAAGAATCATGGCTACGAGATTTTATACACTATAACCAACTTGATTTGAGTTGGTTAGTTATGCCGCAATACAATACTTTTCAAAACAAGGTTTTTAATTAAGTATTGCAACATGTAAACTAGCCATGAATCCGACACTCTCAAAACCCTATGTACTCGCCAGCATTTCTTTGCTGACTTTGTTTTTACATATGTTTCAGGTGATGTTGCTTAATGTTGATTGCTAGGATGCTTGAGTCACATAGGATCTGGACAAGACCTTAGTGACATAATAATAATGATAGACTATGTTTGACTTGCTTGTTTATCTTTAAGACAATGTTTAATATTTAATAAAACGAAACTATTTGTATCCATGGTATGAAACAATAATTCTGTTACAACACTCCCCGACATTTCCACCACGATTTGTGGTTTTACGTGGTCGGGGTGTGACAGAAGAGTTGGTATCAGAGCTCATGGTTATAGGGAATTAGGTTATTAGTAATACTTTGACCTAGTCTATAACCTTCCTAGGACCCTAACGCGAGTTTACTTGCGTTTAGTCATAAAACAATACCGTCACCTATCCTTAGGTGATAACCACAACAAGAACACAAATTTCGAATCCGCTTTGAAAACCAATTATCTATTCTAGGATGATTTATTGTAAGGTTTTGAACCCTTTAAGTTTTCAAATCTCGTCGAAGTTTGGGTCTAAATAGTTTGAACACGTGCAAACTGGAAGAGTGAATGCCTGTACCCTGAGTTTTCTGTCTAAGGCTAGAGTGTTCGTACAAATCCGCAGCATCGGACCAGTCACTCTTACCTGGGAACTCTTGGTGTGAGTGTTCACTTATAGGCGAGCATGTCTTCGGCGATACACTATATTGACCCATTTACTTTGATTAGTCACTCCGTGTCATTTGTTTGTTCGAGGTAACGAACAAATGATCGCCTTTTTGGTGTTTTGACGATATTTTCAATACCTCTTTTGCTTTTCAACCTCACTCGTTTCTTTTGTTTCCTTATTAGACAATGCCACCTCGACGTGAAGCACAATCTTTCACTATTGAAGAAATCGCAGCCCTAGTCTCTCAGCAAGAGGCTGCTGTGCTTCCAGGCGTTGTGACCCAAGTCCACGAGATATACAACAACAATAACAACAACAACGCGCCGTGTAACTTCAAGAGCTTCAATTCTGCTAAGCCTCTAAAGTTTTCTGGGTCGCAAGGAGCAACTGCGCTCCTGCAGTGGTTTGAGAGCATCGAGAGCACGTTCCGACATGTGCAGTGTCCGAATGCAAGTAAGGTTGAATTTGCTTCAAGCGTGTTTGAGAAGCGAGCGATTACCTGGTGGAATGGTATTATGCGTGATAGGGGTGCCGAAGTGGCGTTGGCACAAACATGGGAAGAGCTCTGGGCTCTCATGATGAAAGAATTTTGTCCCCGTCACGAAATTCGGGCTTTGGAGCGAGAGTTTGACGATCTAAAACAAGATGGGGGTGAACACCGTGCCTATACGGATCGTTTTGAGGAATTCAGTCTGTTGTGTCCCACTATGGTTACCCCTCTGGAGAAAGCAATCGAGAGATATATCGTTGGTTTACCCGATTCCATTCAGGATATTGTGACCGGTGTTAATCCTACTACCGTCCGTCACGCAATCGAATTGTCTGCTACCCTGACTGAGTCGCAAGTCAGAAAGGGTAAACTTACCCGTAAGGGGGACAAGAAGAAGTCGGCTGATTCTGAGAAGAACAAGGATAAGGGCAAGGGTAAGAAAGGTGAGTCATCGAAGAAATCGAGGAAGCGAAAGGATGCTCAGAATTTTGCTGTTACAGCACAGACTGCTCAGAACCCGCAGAACCCACCAGCTCAGCCTCCTGCAAAGAAGGCATATGTTGGTACCGCACCTCATTGTGCACGCTGCAACGGTCATCACGTTGCACAACAAGCTTGCAAGCAATGCACAACGTGTGGAAAACTTGGGCATTTGGCCAATATTTGTCGTCTGGGACAAAATCAGGTTGCTCAGGTTCAAGCTCCGGTTTAGGGGAATGCTGCGAGATTCCCACCGGGTTCATGTTTCAACTGTGGAGAGTTTGGTCACTTCCGCAACAGTTTTCCAAGACTGGTGAATGCAAACGCGAATGCTAATGCAAACCCGAATGCGAACGTCAATGTCAATGTGAATCCAGCACGTGGATGAGTGTTTAACATCAATGAGGCAATCAATGATGTAGCAGTGAACGATTAGTATTTTGTAATTTCCACTGGTTGTTATCTTTTAACATTTAAGAACAATGCGGTTGTTATATAAATAAAAATTTGTGGTTTTTATTTTTTTAACTAATACAATTGTATGAATGTTTGATGCAACCTTATAATGTCAACACAAAGACAAACTACTCGTGTGGTTCTGTCATTTTTTATGATCACTTGTGATCTCCCCAAGAACCTTAAACGCTCGTATCTTTTAAGAAACAAAAACCCAAAGTTATTTAAGAAAAGGATATGTTGCTTTTCTAGCACATGTCACCAAGGAGAAAGACAAGAGTAAGAGTATTCAGGATATCCCGATTGTTCAGATTTATCCAGTGGTGTTTCCTGATGGACTGCCTGGTTTACCTCCAGTTCGTCAAGTCGAGTTTCATATTGATCTTGTACCCAATGCCAATCCGATTGCGAATGCACCTTATCATCTTGCACCGTCAGGAGATGCAAGAGTTATCGAAACAACTTCAAGAGTTGTCTGATAAAGGATTCATCCATCCGAGCTTTTCGCTTTGGGGGAGCTCCTGTCCTCTTTGTGAAAAAGAAAGACGGATCTTTTCGAATGTGTATCAATTATCGTGAGCTTGATAAGCCTACCATCAAAAAATTGATATCCCCTACCTAGAATTGATGACCTCTTCGACCAGCTGCAAGGTGCTGCATTCTTTTCCAAGATCGACCTACGATCTGGGTATCATCAACTTCGTGTACTCGAAGAAGATATTCCCAAAACTGCATTCCGTACAAGATATGGGCATTACGAGTTCACTGTCATGCCTTTTGGTTTGACGAATGCCCAAGTTATCTTCATGGACTTAATGAATAGGGTCTGTAAACCTTATTTAGACAAGTTCATCATTGTGTTCGTCGGCGATATTCTCATTTATTCAAAGTCTCGAGCCGATCACGAGCAACACCTTCGTTTGACATTGGAACTCCTAAAGAAGGAACAAACTTTTCGCTAAATTCTCCAAGTGTGAATTTGGCTTAAAGAAGTTCAGTTTTTGGGTCATGTAGTCAACAAGCAGGGTATTCATGTGGATCCATCCAAATAGCTGCTATTAAGGATTGGAATACACCGACGACACCTACAGAGATTCGATCATTTCTTGGTCTTACTGGTTGTTATCGTCGATTCATTTCTAATTTCTCAATGATCGCGGTTCCACTCACTGCTTTGACTCGGAAGAATAAGCCTTTGGAGTGGGGATCTATGCAAGAAGAAGCGTTCCAAACACTGAAACGGAAGCTATGTGATGCTCATGTTTTGTCCTTGCCCAATGGAAACTATGATTTCGTTATCTTTTGTGACGCGTCGAATCTAGGCTTTAGTTATGTTCTTATGCAACGAGGTAAAGTCATAGCTTATGCGTCTAGATAGCTAAAAATTCACGAGAAGAACTATACGACTCATGATCTGGCATTAGGAGTTGTGATTTCGCACTCAAAATCTAGAGACACTACCTCTATGGAATGAAGTGTGTGGTTTTCACAAGACCACAAAAGTCTCCAGCACATTCTTAATCAGAAGGAGCTGAACATGAGGCAGCGACAATGGGTTGAGCTCTTGAACGATTACGATTTCGAGATTCGCTACCTTCCTGGTAAGGCGAATGTCGTAGCCGATGCGCTTGGTTGAAAGGAGCGAGTAATGCTTCATTCTGTTCAAACTCTATCTGATATTCAATCTCGTGTCCTTCAAGAACAACGATTTTGTGTAAACGAAGACTTATTGAAATATGAGCTACCACTTCAACACGAGCTTAAACTCGAAACGAAAGGGCGATGGGTTGCTCTATTTTAAGAATCCTTGTGGATGATTATCGCCCAAATCGGAGCCCTGATTGGATTCCTTGTATGTTAGTGCATACGTCTGTCGACTTCGTCTTGTATCGAGTCTAGTATTAGAATTGTTAGATCAGGGCACGTTGTACGAGAAAATAGGAGGTTTTAGGGTTTGTTTAAGGTGATTTCGCTTGAAGGAAGTGATTTAGCTTGAAAGTGACTTGTGACACTTTCAAGCGAAATCAACATGAAGTGATTTCGCTTGAACTGTCACCTGACACCTTCAAGCGAAATCATGGCCTCTATAAATACCTTTCAACAAAATTCATTTGGAACTTCCTTGTTTCCGGTACCGAACTGCTGCCGAAGCGTCGTTTGATCTGTAAACTGATTATAATCAATATACAATACGATTAATAGTAAAACAAGCTGTTTTCCACGTCTGTTTCTTAGTTTCCGCCTCTGAAACAGATTAGAGCTCTTCCGATTGACTCGTTTGGGTCACAACTTGATCCTTCAAGTGGTATCAGAGCTCAGGAAGAAGAGTTCTTGCCAAAAACAACCGTTTTTCTGACTTCTACACTTTCTTTTCGAAATTGAAACATTTTTCACAATAAAAAAGTTCTGAATTACACGTATTGTGGTCGAAAATGTGTTTTAAGTAATCCTTGAAAGTATTGGACATTAATTCGTCTTAAAACTGGTAAAATTACTTGATTTCGCTTGAGAACAGATCGAAAATGGTGATGTCAGCAGATTGATTTCGCTTGAATTCGAGATTTCGCTTGAGATTTGATCAGATTTCGCTTGAAAACATGGTTTCACTTGAGATTTTGATCTGATTTCGCTTGAATTTGAGGTTTCGCTTGGAAAGTCACCTGATTTCGCTTCAGGATATTTGATTTCGCTTGAATATTCCTGATTTCGCTTCTAGGGGTTATTTCGCTTGAATTGTTTTTGTTTCAGTTGTGATTTCGCTTCAAGGATATTTCGCTTGAGTATAGAATTTCGCTTGAACTTGTATTTTGGTGAAAATATTTTCCGAAACATGGACGAGGATTTTTACAATGCGTTTGCTACACCAGTTGCACCTGTTACTGCTGCTGAAACTTTATACAGTGAGAATGAAACGGGAACTCATCAGAAACTGCCAAAATTGATGTACATTGAAAATTTCAAAGGGTGGCAGAATCGATTTGAGAACTGGGTGCAAGCTTATAAGTTTGATGCGTGGTGTTCTTTGGAGAAAGATTACGAAAAACCGAAAAACGAATGTGGGCTTGAAAAGGGTTTTAGTGATTTTACTGAAAGTGATAAATTGAAATACACAAGTGAAAAAATGATGATAAGTATTCTTCAACAAGCAATTAAGGAAGATATCTTTGTTTTACTCCAACATAATGGTACAGCTAGATCAATTTGGGAAGCTTTGATTCAAAAGTTCAAAGGAAGTGCAGATATGATTAAAAACAGAAAGGCGTTATTGAAGAAATCTTTTGATATGTTTGTAGCTTTTGATCATGAATCAACAAAACAGACCATTGACAAATATTGTCATCTTGTTTTAGAAATAGGGAGATTGGATATAAAGAAAGAAGATGAGGAATGGGTTGATAAACTTGCTGATGTATTACCGCAGCAAAAGTGGGGAACTTATTTGATGATTGTGAAACATATGAGAAAGTCTAAGAATATGAATGTGGCTCAGATTATTCAGAAAATTGAGGAGCATGAGTTGGATATCCAAAAGACAGCTATCATGACAAATCCAAATGCTAAACAGGATGTCAGTCTGTATTATCGAGGAAACAAGTTTGAATCTACCCCCAGTCCAAGTCCAAAGATTAGTACTGCTTTTAGTGTTGATGGATCCTCTAGTCCAAGTGTTAGCACTACTACTCAAAGTGGTGGATATTCTTCATCATTTTCAAGTTTTGATCCAAACAGCAAAACATCGAGTCCTCAACAACAAAGTTCTACAAATCTTCAATGCAATGTGACTTTGAACATTCAAAATGGTCAGAATTTGTCTCCAGAAATAGCCAAGCAACACATGGCATCACTCGTTGCTATGCTAGAATCGTATGAAGGTTTGATTGCTGGCAAGATTGGAAATCCGATGCTTACAAAAGAAGATTATGACCAAATTGATGCAGAGGAACTTGAATTGATGGATGTGAAGTGGTGTTTAGCTAGTGCTTGTCGGAGGGCAGAAAAGTTTCAACAAATTACTGGCAGAGATGAGTTTCGGGGGTTGGCTACTTCTCCTTTGGGATTTGATAAATCAAAAGTAACATGTTTCCGTTGCAAAGGAAAAGGTCATTTTAAACGAGAGTGTAAAAACCAAGAAGCAACCGAGAATCAAGAAAAGAACAATTATTATCAGAAATCAATTTTTCATCAGATTGTTCAACAACCGCAAACTGCATCTGCTCGTGTTATTGAAATAGCAAAGATTGTTGAAGTAGAGAAAGTTGTTGAAGTCGAAAAGATAGTTGAGGTCGTTAAACCGTGTTTGAAATGTGAGGAGCCTTGCAAACAGTGTGAGGAGAAAGACAAGAAGATTCTTGAACTGGAAGAGATGAAAGAGAATTTGCTATCTGATGTGAAGTATGTGAAGGAGTCGTATGATGTTCTGAACAGAACAGTGGATAGTCTGAAAAAGACAAATTTAGAAGTTGAAAATGCTCAGATGAGAATGAATGGAACGTTAATGACCAAGCAAAAGGTCATCAATGAGTACATCGAAGACTGTGCTAAGCTGAAGAAGGAGTTGGAACTTGAGAAGATTGAGAGTGAAAGGATTAAACGATTGTTGCTGAGCTATACAACATGTGATTATTTGATTGATCATATTTATCCTACTGTTGCAGGTTTGGAAGCGTTCATGGATAAAAAGACTGAAGATACTGATACTGGTAAGAAACCAAGTGTCAAGTATAACAGATGTCCGCCCCCGATCCATGAAAGTTATTCTCCCAGGAATCCTAATGAGGAGCGTCTAAAAAAGGCAGTCAACATCAAGTTAAAGTCTGAAATCATTGATGAATTACCAGACAATATTGATGTCACATTCACAGCGTCTGACACTGATCATGAGTCTGAATTATTAAAGAAAGTGGTCGATTAGGTGTTGGATATGGATGAAGAGTCAAAACCGGAGTCTAAATCTGAAAGTTCAAGTTCGTCAGAAAGGAGTATGAGTTCATCGATTAAACGGGTTTACAATAAAGAATTCCTGTTATCAAAATCTAATTTGAATGATGGACAAGTCAAATTGGCATATACTTTGAATTATTCAGACAAATTATATTCTGATGAGGAATTTCCAATAAGAAGTGTCAAAACTGAAATGATCAAACAGGTTTTCAAATTAACAGAAATTAATATTTCTGAAATAAAAGATTTAAATCTTACTGAAAAACCTAAAAAGTACACTTCAAGAGTTTAACAGAGATTGAACAAGAAAAAGGGTTACGGTTCTGGTTATGGTTTTCAAAAGAAACCAAACCATAACAGTAATTTCAAAAAGAAAGGTCTTGGTTTTAATTCTTCAGAAAATTATAAAAATGAGAAAAATTATAAACCAAAAACAAAATTTGTTTCAGGAGGAAGTTCTGAAGATGAGCAGAAGAAACCGTTCTGGAAACAATCAAATCAAGAATTTCTGCTGAAGTAAAGAAGAATGTGAAGAAATTTGCTCAAAGAGTTGACAGAAGAACTTGCTTTAAGTGCCAAAAAGTTGGACATATTGCTTGGAATTGCCAACAGTCCAACAACACAAAACAGGAAGTTACTTCTAACTCAAAACTGAAAGAAAAACTTGTCTTTGAGAAGAAACAATCAACTGAGAAATCAAAAGTTTTTGAAAATTCAACTTCCGAAGAAGGTGAAAGTTCAAAACGTTTTTACAAAAGAAGAGTTGATTTAAACAAACAAAAATGGGTTGTAAAATCTGAAAGAAATTCTGACAACTGAAATTTATTTCAGTAATATTTTGGCAAGTTTATTTTTATAGAATAATAAAAATAATTTAGAACGCCATAAACCGGGATTTAGACGCTAGATAAAATACCCGGTATCCAGTTAAACACCCGTTTTGGCCTACATATAGCATAGTTATATAAAAAGTTGCACATGGACCCCCTCCCCCATCTAATTTTCGGTTCAAATATTATGGTGGCCCCACCAAATTTTTACAAGATCACTCCATATCTCTTTATGTCTTCTAAATCTCTACTAAATATTTCCTAGATGTCATAAGATTCTTCATGATATCTCTTATATTTCTTCCAAGATCTTGAGCATTCCTACAAGATCACACAACCCTCACTCTCTCTCTCCCCTTGACCGTAACCCACCTTCATCACCATCTTCATCCTCTTTCAAACCTTGTTCTTCTCATTCAAGCTTATTTCTAGCAACTTTCAAGTTAGTATGAAGATCTAAAGGTGTTCCCAAGGTGTTGTCAAGTGATTACAAGCTTCCTATCATCAAAATCTCATCCTACAACCCACTTGAATCTTGAAGGTATAACATTTGTTTTTAAACCATACTTTAGATTCTTGGTTGTTCTTGATGATTGAAGTTTCTCTTGAATCTTGGAATTTTTCACTAAACTTGAAATCTAAAAGAAATGGGTCTTGAAACAAATAAAAATGGTGGTGTATATATATGTATATAACCGTACATATATATGTGTGTATATGAGTTTATTTTTGAGCTAGAGTTTGATATCTTGTTAAGTACTTGTTTATGTTGTTACATGTTCATGAATGGTGGTAAAAATCCAAGTATTTGGAGATTTATGTAGGATATGTTAAATGTAAATAACATCAGCAAATAAACCTGAATATATCACATATGTGATGCATCTAAACCCATATAAAATGTTGATGTTATGATAGTATGCTTTAGGCACTTGTACATGTGAAAATATGTTGATTTAAAGCTCAAGAAATGATGAAAAATGGTTATATGACAAAAACTGTTTTAGATCAGGTTACAAACACTAAAAATAATATTATTTGATGTATTATAGTGGAATGAAACTTTAACATAGGTTTACTAGCTTTGCATGTTGTACATATAGCTTAAAAAGTGGTAAATTATGTGAAATTTGCATGATTTATGTGTTTTGTTTAAGACCTGCACTATCACGAGTATAACCATTATTTTATTTAGTAAATAACATGGGTTGTGTCAAAATTTCAAGTCGTTTCGATTTGGGAAGGTTTGGGTAACTTTTGATGCAAAACTATGCGGTAAAACGGTCAAAAATCGTCTTTTCGGAGGATTTTTATTAAACTGTTTTAGATCAGTAACCAAACTGATATTTTTGCTATAAAAATAAGTAATTTAACTTATATTAAGTTTACTTGGTGTTTGGTTAGTCATACGTGACTTCCGACGCCCAAAAATGTTACCGAAACGCTAAAATAAGTGTTTTTCAACATACACTAGAATGGGTTGTTCACGGGTTATTGTTTTTACAATGTGCTATGTGTTTTACAATATGTGTATGATTATGTGTTAGTGTTGACAAGATTATGTGTGTTATGCTTGAGTACATATATACAAATACACCAAGATAATAAAAAATAATAACTTTTCGAGAAATCTCAAAGTTATGTGAAAATTCTAAGTATCGGAGAAACTTCGGTATTTTTGTGAGTTTTTGATTATTAAATCATTCTTATTTAATTTAGGATGAATAAATTTAGGGATTGTGTAACGTATAAAAACGCACCCAAAGGTGAATACATAGATCCCCTCTTTTTACTGTTTTCGATTGTTTTGGGGTGATTCATATGTATAAAACGATTTCAATATTTCAACGATGGTTTCAAAACGATTAAGATGGTTTATACTAAACTAATAACGATTTCGATAATGTGAACGAGCTTGTTGGTTGTAGTTACATAACGAATAACATTCATTAATTTTGGCCGAACCGACCAGTATTAGGTTATGGTACCATAGGATCTGACAAATCCCGTTATCAGACTGCACCCATGGTTATGTGTGGGTTAGGTGGGTAGCGACTGAATCTGTGATTGTTAATTTACCCTTTGGTGGTTTATTAATGCGAGAAGCGATGGGCGAGATAGTCGAGTCACGAAGGTTTGGATGTTGTTAGCGAGACAATCAAAAGTAGTTTCACGGTCTAAAACAAGAATGATTTAAACGACTAAAGCGATTTTAACGAATTTAACGATTTGGGTAAACGATTGGTTTTCGGTTAGTGTTTAGATAACGGGACGAGTATAATGTGATGAAAGCATGGTGGATACGCCGCTGGTACTTCCTATATATATATATATATATATATATATATATATATGTTTTTATCATATTACATACCGTGGCGTTACTTAGTTCACTTGGGTAAACAATTTGAAACGATGTCACACAAACAAGGTTTTCGAAACCATATAAACTATACGATTTTTATTAACGAGATTTTATTAAATAAATGTTTTGGGTTAAGAATCATGGCTACGAGATTTTATACACTATAACCAACTTGATTTGAGTTGGTTAGTTATGCTGCAATACAATACTTTTCAAAACAAGATTTTTAATTAAGTATTCCAACATGTAAACTAGCCATGAATCCGACACTCTCAAAACCCTATGTACTCGCCAGCATTTCTTTGCTGACTTTTTTTTTTACATATGTTTCAGGTGATGTTGCTTAATGTTGATTGCTAGGATGCTTGAGTCACATAGGATCTGGACAAGACCTTCGTGACATAATAATAATGATAGACTATGTTTGACTTGCTTGTTTATCTTTAAGACAATGTTTAATATTTAATAAAACGAAACTCTTTGTATCCATGGTATGAAACAATAATTCTGTTACAACACTCCCCGACGTTTCCGCCACGATTTGTTATTTTACGTGGTCGGGGTGTGACAGAGACTGATAAGTTGTAGAGATAATATAAGATATTTGATTCTCAAAACGGGTTGATCTACATTTGTCCAGGCTTTTTGGGTTTTCCGTTTCCACCCATTTGTAATCCTTTTAATTTAGTGAGCATTGGGTCCCTTATATGTGTGTGAATGAGTTAATTATATTTATAAGGAATGGTTGTGAGTGGTTTTAAGTGATTGTAAGTGGATGCAAAAGAAAATATATGGTAATGTGACTTTTATATACATGGAAAATAAATTTTTTAATATTTTTAAAGGTGGTTGCAAGTAGAGAACAGAGAAAATATAAAGATAAATTTGGGAAAAGATCAAATAGGAAGTTTATTTTGGCTAGGAAGTGTAGGAAGCAATAGGATTAGGACATGTGGCAACATTTAAAATAAAGAAAAAGGGTATTTTAGTCAATCCAACCATTTCTTCTTCCTTTTCAAAACCCAGTAACTTCAAAACCCACCATTTTCAAAACCCACCATCTTCAACCATTTCTTCACTTTATATCTCAATAATCACTACATTATAGTGCGATTTTCATCACCAATCAATGATTCAAACACCCGATCAACGTGTTCTTCAGCTTTTTTGAAGAAAACCCAGTTTAATTTAAAAAAAAATCTCGTTTTTTCTGGTGATTTTGGAGATAGTCACTCGATTCGTTCGATTCGAGCGCTGATAAGTGTTTCAATCATTCAAAATTCGTCAATTGTTGAAGAAATCTGTTCGATCCATGTAAGAAATTCTTTAATTTCATTTTTACGATCTGGGGTTTTGATTTACTCATTGCGTTTTACGATCATGGTGGGGGTCCGGGGGCAGCGCCCCTGGTAGCGGGGTCCCAGGGGCGGCAGCCCCTAGCGGGGTCCAAGGGGCAGAGCCCCTGGCTGGGGTTGAATTGCTATAATAAAAATGCATCAGAAAAATTAATTTTCCAGAAATTGGCTCATTTCGAAGACCGTAATTCGTAGACTATTCAGACAGTTCACAGTCACAGACAGTTCCCAGACAATTTTATATGTCCATTGCGTTTTAGAAATAAGAGAGTTTTATGTGTTTTCTGGCTATTGCGTTTTAGAAAAAAAAAAAACACATTTTTAAGTGTTTTTAGTCATTGCGTTTTAGGTAAAACACATTTTTGAAGTGTTTTTAGTCATTGCGTTTTAGGTAAAACACATTTTTTAGGTGTTTTCAGTCCATTGCGTTTTAGAATGAGTCATTTTTAAGTGTTTTCTAGCCATTGCGTTTTACAAATAAGACATTTCTTTGTGTTTTTTGTGCATTGCGTTTTAGGTAAAACACATTTTTATGTATTTTTGGTGCATTGCGTTTTAGGTAAAACACATTTTTATGTGTTTTTAGTCTATTGCGTTTTAGAAAGTAAATTTTCTTTTGAGTTTTTAGGCTATTGCGTTTTAGAAATAAGACATTTTTTGTGTTTTCTGGCCATTGCGTTTTACAAATAAGTCATTTCTTTGTGTTTTTGGTGTATTGCGTTTTAGAAAAATGTCATTTTTTAGGGTTTTTTTTCATTGCGTTTTACGTAACTGAGGGTTTTTCTATTGCGTTTTACGCAACTGAGTTTTAATTTTTTTTTTTAATATAGCAATAGTATACTCTTTTTAAAGATAAAAAAATACTCGTTTTTTTGGTGCAATTTTTATAAAAAAATAATGTCGTATGAAAGAGTTATTAACGTTTAAAAAATGGGGGGAATTGGAGGAGAGAGAAACTATTGTGCTGAATTGACTAGAATGCCCCTAACAAACCCACGCGCCTCTTTTTTTTTTTGCTTCAATTTCATTCATTTAATCTTAGCCATTGATTAACTAAATGGATGGTCAAGATCACTTACTAGCCTTCCTAGCCAAATAAACTTTCTATTGTATCTCCACCCAGATAAATGTATAAAAAGTATCATTTAATTGAAAAGTAGAGAGAAAAATAGTAATTTTTAGTGTAATTATATGAAAATAGATAAAGAATTAAATGTGAATACTCTAACAGCCGCATGAATATTAAGCATTATAAACTTGGTCAATGATGTGATATATTTGACACGCTTTGTATTAGTTTTTAAATTTCTATTTAGACCGGCCTATGGAGGTTTTTTCCTTTTTAACAGCAAAGAAAAAAGATTTCGTTCAAACACAACAAAAAGAAATATAAAGATTTTGGAATTATCTAGCAACGTACAGACTCCGACACCAATTCTGCCAATCGAATTGCACCCTTTTGTCACCAGTAGTCATCCAGATAAATGATCTATCTCCTATGGAGTGGGCCAGTTAGATAAACAGACAAGATATATTGTGTGGTTGAGTTTGCTTTGAAAAGAAGAACACAATTTGTAATCCTTTTAATTTAGTGAGCATTGGGTTCCTTATATGTGTGTGAATGAGTAAATTATTATATTTATAAGGAATGGTTGTGAATGGTTTTTAGTGATTGTAAGTGGATGAAAAAGAAAATATATGGTAATGTGACTTTTCATCTGAATATACATGGAAAATATTGTTCACCTCTTATAAATTTTTTAATATTTTTAAAGTTGGTTGCAAGTAGAGAACAGAGAAAATATAAAGATAAATGTATAAAGAGTAAATTGCCATTTTAGTCCCTGAGTTTTGTCCAAATTTGCCATTTTGATCCAAATAGTTTTATTTTCCCCCTTGGGTCCCTGACTTTTACATTTTGTTGCCATTTTAATCATTTTGCCTAACTCCATCCAAAAACCCAGTTTGTAACAGGTGTATTTTTGGAATTTCCTTAAAAAATGTTTTCAGTTGCCATTTTGATCCAATTCCAAAAAATCAAAAAAATTCCAAAAAAATCAAAAAAATTCCAAAAAAATCCAAAAAATCAAAAAAAATTCAAAAAAAATCTAAAAAATTCAAAAAAATATAAAAAATTCTAAAAATCATAAAAATTCTAAAAAATCAAAAAAATTCTAAAAAATCCAAAAATCATTAAATGTTTCGGCACGAACCGTTTCGAATTATTTGGATTTTTTAGAATTTTGATGGTTTAAAATTCTAAAAATTCCAAAAAATTCTAAAAATTAAAAAAAATCTAAAAAATTCTAAAAATTCCAAAAAATTCTAAAAATTCCAAAAAATCTAAAAAATTCTAAAAAATCAAAAAAATTATAAAAAATCAAAAAAATTCTAAAAAATCCAAAAATCATTAAATGTTTCGGCACGAACCGTTTCGACCCGTACCGTTTCGAACCGAACCGTTTCGACCCGTACCGTATCGACCCGTACCGTTTCGACCCGTACCGTATCGAACCGAACCGTTTCGAACCCGTACTGTTTCGAGCCGTACCGTTTCGAACCGTACCGTTTCGACGCGAACCGTTTCGAACCGAACCGTTTCGAACCGAACCGTTTCGAACCGAACCGTTTCGACGCGAACCGTTTCGACCCGTACCGTATCGACCCGAACCGTTTCGAACCCGAACCGTTTCGAACCGTACCGTTTCGAACCCGAACCGTTTCGAACCGTACCGTTTCGACGCGAACCGTTTCGACCCGTACCGTATCGAACCGGTACGGGTCGAAACGGTTCAGCTCGAAACGGTTCGGGTCGAAACGGTACGGGTCGAAACGGTTCAGCATGAAACGGTTCGGTTCGAAACGGTTCAGCTTCGAAACGGTACGGGTCGAAACGGTTCGCGTCGAAACTGTTCAGCTCGAAACGGTTCGGGTCGAAACGGTACGGGTCGAAACGCTTCGCGTCGAAACGGTTCGGGTTCGAAACGGTACGGGTCGAAACGGTTCGTGTCGAAACGGTTCGGCTCGAAACGGTTCGCGTCGAAACGGTTCGGTTCGATACGGTACGGGTCGAAACGGTTCGTGCCGAAACATTTAATGATTTTTGGATTTTTTTGAATTTTTTTGATTTTTTATAATTTTTATGATTTTTTAGAATTTTTTTGATTTTTATATTTTTTTGAATTTTTTAGAATTTTTATGATTTTTTAGAATTTTTTATATTTTTTTGAATTTTTTAGAATTTTTATGATATTTTAGATTTTTTTGAATTTTTTAGATTTTTTTGAATTTTTTAGAATTTTTTAGATTTTTTTGAATTTTTTGGAATTTTTTGGAATTTTTTTGATTTTTTGGAATTGGATCAAAATTGCAACTGAAAAGGTTTAAATTGAAAAGAGTAACTGGGTTTTTGGATGGAGTTAGGAAAAGTGATCAAAATGGCAACAAATGTAAAAGTCAGGGACCTAGGGGGGGAAATAAAACTATTTGGATCAAAATGGCAAATTTGGACAAAACTCAGGGACTAAAATGGCAATTTACTCATGTATAAAAGGTATCCTTTAATTGGAAAGTAGAGAGAAAAATAATAACTTTTAGTGTAATTATATGAAAATAGATAAAGAATGAAATGTGAATACTCTAACAGCCGCATGAATATTAACCATTATAAACTTGGTCATGATGTGATATATTTGACACGCTTTGTATTAGTTTTTAAATTTCTATTTAGACCGGCCTATGGAGGTTTTTTTCTTTTTAACAGCAAAGAAAAAAGATTTCGTTCAAACACAACAAAAAGAAATATAACGATTTTGGAATTATCTAGCAACGTACAGACTCCAACACCAATTCTGCCAATCGAATTGCACCATTTTGTCACTAGTAGTCATCCAGATAAATGATCTATCTCCTATGTAGTGGGCCAGTTAGATAAATAGACAAGTGGTTGAGTTTGCTTGGAAAAGAAGAATACAATTCTCTGTATAACACATGCTTGAATTTTTGTAAGGGTTGATAAAAACAATCTATTGAAAAGAAGAATACAATTCTCTTTTTAACACATGCTTGAATTTTTGTAAGGGTTGATGAAAACAATCTACAAGTAGACTATTTGGCTAGTTAGGCGTAGAAAACGATTGCCCTTAAAATTATTGACACAATCATATTTTTTTTTTTTTAACGGCACAATCATATTTAATTAGAAAGCTAAGCACTAATCTGAATTACTGACCCATATTTAATTCGAAAGCTAAGCACTTATGTGAATTATTGTAATTAATCATTCACAAACACTAAAAAAATCAAACTAAAATTGTGGGGAAATTTTTAAATTTGAATAACGAACTTCAAATTAAGGAATTTGGGTCTGAAAGTTGGGCATGCTACTTGTGGTTCTTTTTCAAAGACTACAACTCGACAAGTAGGACGTTTAAGTCGGTAGAATATGTCCTTCGTTATTCGAAGGCAAATAAAAGTTATGCACATTTTAAATACTTGCGTCTGTTTTGTTCCCCTATCGTTAGATGTTCAGTGTCCATACAAGAGTCCACACCAAGCATTTTCTACTCAATGCAACCTCGATGAATGTGGATAGAAGTGGTGTCTACTGTCACAAAGTACATATACCTAATCCAAGTGATTTAAATGTTCCTATGGTGAGTACAGAATGATATATAATACACCCTTCAACATCCAAATTTAAGCGTTGTCACAAAGTTACATGGATGTTCGCACGAGTTGTTATATTTTTTAACAATTCTAGATGTCCCGTACTCTAGTAATCGATTTTGTTGAAGCAAGAACCCGCAACACAAGGTTCTGGATAGATGATCCACAAATATTGGTGATGAAGGTACTGAGACTCGATCATCCTGTTCAAATTGTTGGCAGCGAAGGATTATCACATGTTTGATAATCCTGAACATCAGAGTTTGATCTCCAAGGAATGGAAGAGGGTTCCATGGTTTCCTTGATCAAAAAACACGATAACAACACACACACACAAGGGATAATAAAAACGTATAGAATAGGATATTGTAGAATATCTTGGTGTTGGTAAAGATTACCGGAAAATGTCAATATATACATGAGAGGCGACGGTTAGACGGTTATACGGTGGTTGATTTTGGTGGGAGCAACCGTCATTTAAAACGGTGTCAATCAACCAACGTATCCCTTCGCTTAATATCGTTACATACACATATAACTATAAGTTTAATTATCCTAATGATACATAATACATACATATAATTAAGTTTACAGTCTAATACACTCCCCTAAACTTGATTATACTTTCGGGAATGCATTAAAACACTCCGGTTTGCTTCATCCACCGCTTTCTCCAATTGTTTCAAATCGAACCTTCTCCTTTCCAGCAGCTTCTTCATCCCAAGCCAGTCGTTGCATGCAAAGAATGCATAGTGATCTCCTTCATGTTCAGGGATACAACCAGCACTCAAGATTCTTTCCTCTCGACCTGCAACTGTCTCTTGATTATCATCATGACTCCGACTTTGTTTCGTAAATTCATCATTCTTCTCTGGCCCTCTTTCAATTACATTCTGTTGTGTTGTTTTAAACTTGTAATAATAAACAAGAACATCAAGGTATATCGCATACATTAATCTCATTAATTCACCATCTTGATAATCGAACCCCATGTCCTTTGCAACTACAGCCCATAAATTGTTTGAAGTAACATTCCTGTGCCCACCTTCTCTCTTCACCACCATGTCTAACTCAAGCAGATTAATCTTCCTATTATCAGACGCATACGCCGGAATTGGCCTTGTTGAGATTTCTAATTTCGTCTTTATAAACCACTCTACCATCTCATCAAATTTGATCTCCAGATCAAACTTGTATTTACGGACATAATCAACATCTTCTAACATGTCAAGCAATGCTTTGCAATCTTGAAATTCACTAAATTTCATTGCTTGAAGAATCATAATATTCCAATCCGGTTTGTGTGCAGACAAATTCAGATTTTCGAAATAGGAGTTTAAATAATCTGTTTTGTATTCATCATGTTTCGGACCATCATTGATTACTGTTTGTTTTTCTTTCTTGCCGATCTCGTCTTGTTTAGTTAAACTAGAAATTTCATTTCTCTTATTCAAGACAGGAACACTAAATGTGGGAAAAATTCTGCATTTTTCTCCAATTGTCTTGACCGTATAACCTTGTATCACTAATTGGTTCATACTAAGAACATTCCGATCCAATTCAGGGGTGTAAAACACACTCTGAATTCGAAACTTATCATTTCCAGACATAAATCAATAGCCCCAATCCCTCTTATGAATAAAAAATTGTTTTCACTGGTTTTGGTCTCTACTCCGAACATGTTTTTGATTCGTTAAAAAACATCCAAATTTCCCGCATAATGGTGTTTAAAATTAGTGCTAACATACCAAATTTCAGACCATAAACCGCCTTCCGTTCCGGTGACTATTAATTCCAGTCTGTGATCATCGTCGGCTTCTTGTCGTTGTATACAAGTGTTGATGGCTTAACGTAGTATCTGGGTTGCTTCATCATTCTCCTTCGTCTTACACGAGATGATTTGGTGCACGGGTTCGTTGCAGTAATAGCATCGCTTGTGGATTGAATCTTTCTGTCTTTTTTCTTTCTTTTCATCTGAACAATGTTTGCAGGGCATCATTGATGATGTCGGACGAAGAACATCTTCTTTTTTAACCGTGGCTCTGATACCACTTGTTGGCAGCGAAGGATTATCACAGGTTTGATAATCCTGAACAGCAGAGTTTGATCTCCAAGGAATGGGAGAGGGTTCTGTCGGATTTTGCACTGTTGACAGCAAAGCTCTGTCGGATTGTTTTCAGGATTGTGACCGTTGATGAATTAATGAAAACATTGGAAAATTAACTAATCTTTTTATGTCGAAGAATCAAACTGGATTCCACTCAATTTGACTAGGTTAAAGATATTACCTAAGCTAAACGTATATGGAAAATGATCCTCACAAGTGGTATCAGAGCTAGGAGGCTAATATCTGAGACATTCAACAAGATTTAGACATTGAAGACTTCTTTCTACTCATTTTGTTCATATCTCACAAATTTAACCGTCAGAATGGACTGATTTTTTCGAGGGTTATAAAAAACACGTGTTTAAAAAAGCTCTGAAAATTCAGACTAAAATTCAATCAGAATCATGATCAACATGCCAAAAAACGGGAAAACTTGATTTTTTTTCGTTCACACGAAGGAACTATGTCCTTACGAACGTACTACGTTCGCACAAAAGTAAACTTTGTTTATTTGAAAATATTACTAATCAATTTGTTTAAATTTTATGTCAGGTTCACACGAACTTATACATCCGCACCAAAGGGATCTTTTTCAATCTGTTTCGAGTACATCCGCACGAACTACTTTTGTACCAAAATCCTTTCATCAGTGTGAAGGAGCTGTTACGATGGAAAACAAATTTTATAATGTGTTTGCCATAACCGCCACAACGGTGGTTCAAAATCTAAATTTGGAGAATGAAATGGGAACAATGACCAAGCCACCAAAACTTATGAGTTTGGATGCTTATAATGGTTGGCACGAAAGGTTCGAGAATTATTGGGTACGTGCCAAATATCTGGATTGCTGGTATTCAATAGAAGAAGAGTATTTCGCTCCAGTCGGAGAGAGTGGTCAAAAGAAAAGCTTAACCCAAATTACTTAAGGTGAAAAACAAAAGTTCATAAGAGAGAACAAGATGTTGAATCTTCTTTAGCAAGCTATAAGGAAGATATATTCACGTTACTCCAACATCAGGGAAGTGCACAATCTATCTTGACTACTTTGAAAGTGAAATATCAAGGGAGTATGTCCATTCAGAAAAGCAAGAAAGCTTTGCTCAAGAAATTTGCTCAACATCAGCGAAGTGCACAATTATTTGACATTTTCATAGCCTTGAAAGGAGAATCATTAAAGCAGCTTATCGAGAGATATTGTTATCTCGTTACGGAAATGAAACGATTGGGTATTGAAATAGAACACGAAGAATGGGTGGATAAACTAGCCGACGCTTTACCACAAGGTGAAAGGTCAACATATTTGATGATTCTGTAGAATAATAAAGAATACATTGATTTAAAACTGGGAAAGTTTATCGAGAAACTGGAAGGGCATGAACTTGAGCTACGCAAAATGGCCATAATAAAAAGCTCAAATGTTCAACAAGACATTGATTTTTATTATAAGGGTTCAGTAAATGTTCAAAGCCTAAAGATTCAGACAGCTTTTAGCGCATACATATCATCTGGATCTTGATCTAACAATTCAAGCAGTAGTGGTGGTTTTTCATCCTATCCAAGTTTTGAGCCGAATACTCCGATGCAGAATCCTAATCCTCACAAAGCTCAAACAACTACTTGAACTAGAACAGTTCTAATCCTCACATCCTGCATTGCAATATTGCTGAAAATTTACAAAACACTCATGGTTTTGATGAATCGATAGCTAAGGGGCACATGGTGTTTCTTTCTTCTGTCTTGGATTCTTATGAGATTCTGATAGTAGGAAGGGTTGGGAATCCTAGTATGACAAAAGAAGATTATGATCAAATAGATCCGGAAGAGTTGGAATTGATCGATATCGAATGGTGTATGGCTAGTATAATTCAAAGAGCGCAGCAATTCATGGAAATCATAGGAAGGAACAGTCTTGGAGGGCCTGACTCGAAGCTAGGGTTCGATAAATAGAAAGTGACATGTTTCAAATGTAAAGAAAAATGCCATTTCAATCGAGAATGTCCGAACAGAGAGGTTCATCCTAACAATAATCCTTTTGGTGATGATTATTAAAAAATAAATGATTATCACAAAACTTCCCAGCATCCGTCGAACATGTCAAGACCAATTCCGATTGAGGATGGGTCATTGAACTCGAAAGATAACTCATTGGTCGTAACTCAGGAAGATAAAGTTTTTAACTGGAACAATTATATTCCCAAGACTGAATGCCTTGCTCTTTTGGCTGAGATTATTGATGAACCAGAACAGATTGTGGAGGGAGTGATAGTTGAAGAAACTTGTGATGAAGTTTGTGCTGAGATTACATTCGATGAAATTCTAGAAGAATATTATGATTCTAAAGCATCACAAGAGGTTATTAGTAATGCATTCAAATCTATTATGCCTCTTAATGTTTTTAATTCTTTTGCAGGTTTCTTCGGCAATGAAGGAAATTGTTGTAATCTACACTGTGAAGAAGAAAAGAAACAATCTGTAGAGGAGACCATAGACTTGACGAAGGAATTGAATGCTAAAAACTTATCTGAGATTGCTGATAAAGCTATGATGGCTCAATTAAAAGATGTAGTCAAAACCTTTGAGGATGAACAGAATGTTGAGTCAGTGGTAAAAGAGGTTAAAATTAAGAAAACAGAAACTCAATTCCAATGCACAAAATGCATAAAAACGTGAAAATATTGCATTGAAAAAGATGATAAATATAAAGAGTTGAAAAGGCATGCAGATAATCTGGCAAGTGATTTAAAAGAAACAAAAGAAGCGTGTGTTAAACTGAACAAATCTATCAACCAGTTTCGTGATGCAAACAGAGAAAATGAAGCAACGATTTCTATGCTCAAAAGCACTGTCATGAATAAACAGACTGCAATTAATAATCATATTGACATAATTGAAAATTTAAAACAAGAGCTAGAAGTCGTTAGGATAGAAACGAAACGGGTTGATAAGAAGTTGCTTAGTTACTCTATCACATCTTATGTTTTGGATCACATTCTCCCCAAACCGATAGGAATGGTGTGTATGGTTATCAT
Organism: Helianthus tuberosus; assembly: GCA_030545235.1. Classification (NCBI taxonomy): domain Eukaryota; kingdom Viridiplantae; phylum Streptophyta; class Magnoliopsida; order Asterales; family Asteraceae; genus Helianthus; species Helianthus tuberosus. Next base: position 166,654 of record JARYGA010026145.1, read on the forward strand.
ATGTAGGGATTGGGTTATAATCGAGTTCCACCCCTTATGTGGAATAGCTATTCGAAAAAGAAACCAGATGGGGTGGAATAGGCGCTGAATCTAAAATAAAAAACAGAAGAGAAAGATCAGCTGCCTGATAACCTCGATGTGACCTATACCAAATCTAAATCTGAATGTGAATCAGAATTGGTTAAGGATGTTGTTGAGAAGGTTTAAGCAACTGATAGTGATAACACTGATTTTGAAAGTGCTCAATCAAAATTTGACAAAACGAGTTCTAGTTTGCATTCTGAAAGTGACCACATTTTTCATAAAAATTATATTCCAAAATCAGGTTATAATTCGAGTGATGATCCAAATGTCAGTATGTATAAAATGAATGGATCTGTCAAATTATATTCTAATACTGAGTTTCCGATTCAGAATGTGAATATGAAGAAAGTCGAAAAGGTTTTCAAATTAGTTAAGGTAGAAATGCCTGAGGTTGAAAATTCGTCAAATGATCAAGGATTTTCAAACTTTAAAAGGGATAAGTTTTACTATTCTAAACCAAAAAGTTCCAACTCTAACTACCAACAGAAAAATTATTACTACGGAAGGAACGGTTCGGGATACGGTAAGAAAAAATACAAAAAGTTTGGATAATGAAAGTTTGCAAAGAAAATGACTGTTTTGTCTGGAACGAGTTCAGAAAGTGAAAAGGAAATTCAATTCAACAAATAATCAAATGAAGAGTTCTTTGCTTAGAAAAAAACAACATGAATAGGTTGATGGATCTACTCTTGTAACAAACAGTAGAACTTGCTTTAAATGTAATCAAGTTGGGCATATCACTAAGGAGTGTCCAAAAAAGAATCCTAAACCTGTTTATGGTGTTAAAAGGACTTTAGAAGATTTGAAACAAAAATCACCAATGTTTATTCCAACTCAAATTTTAAAATGAAACAATGAATCTATAAAAGAAGTGAAACCAGTAAACATGAAAGTTTCAACTAACAAAACTGGTGAATCTTCGAACAAAGATGAATAAAAAAATTCTAAATTTTACACTAAGAAAACAAATTTGAAAAATCAAACATGGGTAATCAAGAAAAAGAAATATTCTGAATAAATTAAACAATTTGATTCAACAGTGAATGGCGAAAAAGTTGAACAGAAGTGTGAAAGTGTGTGTGAAACCAAAATTGTAAACCCACCCAAGACCAGTAAGGCTTGGGTCTCACTCTTTAAGTAATTATTTGAGTGCATGTGTAGGGGCTTCCAAGATCCATCATATCGAAATGGATTATGGATAGAAGAGCATCCAGGCACATGACGGGGATTCTAGCACTTAAATACGGTGTTAATACAATTAGAGGAGTCTACGTCGGGTTTGCGGGTAATCAGGGAGGTAGAATTATTGGAGAATGAACTTTTACCAATGGGATGGTATGGTTTGAAAAGGTCAACTACATAGCAGATTTGGAAAACAATCTGCTTAGTATATCTCAGATTTGTGACAAAAAGTTCACCACGCACTTCACAGACAAAGAGTGTTTGATTCTGAAGCCAGGGTTCAAAATACCGGAATAGTGGATCTTAATGCACACTCCTTGTGAAAACGATCTATATGTCTTAGACATGAGTGTGGCAACTACAACAACGAACTTTTTGGTACACAACCAGCTAGTGGACGGTGTCAACCTGAAGAACTTTCACTTGAATGATGACTACATCAGTTTCAAGAAAGGAAAGCAATCAAAGAAGTCACATCCAAGAAATATTTTGAATTCGATAAAGCTTCCACTAGAAAGGCTTCATATGGATCTCTTCGGCATGGTAAATGTAAGAAGTATATCAGGAGATCTGTAATGCGTAGTTGTTACCGATGACTATTGGATGTTCTCTTGGGTGATGTTCCTAGAGAGAGTAAGGATGAAACGTTTGACAGTCTGAAGGTTTTGTTCAAAAAGCTAGAAAATTTGTACCATTTTCCGATTAGACGTATTTGAAGAGACGATGGAACAGAATTCAAGAATAACAAGATGTTAGAGTTCTGCAATGAGAAAGGAATTTTGCATGAATTCAGTGAATTATACACCCCACAATAAAACGGTGTAGCTGAGAGAAAGAACAAAATGCTGATAGATACTACACGCACCATGCTCCCCGATTCAAAACTGCTAGTTAGTTTCTGGAGCGAACTCGTGGCCTCTGTGTGTTACACACTAAACAGAGTATGAAGGCCAAGGCACATAAGAAGACGTGTTTTGAGCTGCTTTACCAACAAAACCCGAATCTGAAATGGTTAGAACCTTTTGGCTCTTCGTATACGGTAATTGACTCGTATGGCAAATTTGGGGCTAAATCTTTAGCATGGTTATTTGTGGGATATGTTAGTCGGCTAAAGAGAGTTTATCTTCCTATCATCAACCGGGTTATTCCGGCTCAACATGTAGATTGTCAAAGATACACATCTCCAACACAAAAACCGGGAGATCCTTGGCTATTTGATTATGAAGGTCTCTAGAATTCTTTCGATCTGCCAGCTGAACCATCAGAGGAGGAACTTGCTATGCTCTATCAGCATAAACAATCTTTCTCACAAGATCAAGATCCAAGACCAATCGTTGTGACACAGACACATGTTGGCACACATGATGCCGAAGTCAAACCAGAGGTGAATGCATCAGCTCCAAGTTTTGATCAATCTGACGACTCTGAATCTGAAGCTGAACCAACATACGATGAAGATGGATCTACTTATGATGATGGTGAAATTCAGCTTGCTAGTTCACTCAACAATCAAAAATGAAGGAACGAGTGCTTAGAATGAAACTTCTGCTGTTAACCAAGACGTCAAATAGAATGTTACAAACCTACAACAAGAAGTGAGCGTTTCCAATGAAGTTATGCCAAGAACACTGTCTTACCATCCACCGGAGTTCACTATTGGAGAATTACAAAGTGGTGTTAAAACCCGACATCAAGTCAATTAGGATTTTAGTTGTTTTTATTTAAAAGTGGATCCATTGCAAAATCGGTATGAAAAATTGGGTGTTTGGAAACACCATGCAGGAAGCACTGATGGAAGAAAGCTGGGTAAATACCATGTAGGAAGAACTCTTATAATTTGAAAAATTGGCTGTGTGGAAACTTGTCGATCTGCCTGAAGAACAAAAGAAGATAAACATGAAATGGGTCTTTAAGTGCAAAAAAGACGATAGAGGTATGGTTGTACGTAATAAAGCTCAACTTGTTGTTCAAGGTTTTTGTCAACAAGAGGGAATATATTGCACCGAAGTCTATCCTCTCGTCGCCATATTAGAAGCGATTTGAATCTTTTTAGCGTTTGCATCTTGGAATGGAATTAAAGTCTATCAATTAAATGTAAAGTCCACATTCCTGTATGGTAAGGTGAAAGAGGAGGTCAACGTCGGCCAACCACCGGGGTTCGTCGATCCGATACATAAAGGTAAAGTATACCTATTGCACAAGGCATTGTATGGGTTACTTGAGGCCTCGAGAGCATGGTATGAGAAGCTTTCTCAGCATCTCCTGGACAATGGCTTTTCAAAGGAACAGTAGATAGTACCCTCTTTATGCGAGAAGTGGACAGACACATCTTAATTGGACAAATCTACGTGGATTATATCATATTCGGTTCGACAAACGATGCGTTGTGCAAAGAGTTTGAAAGAGTCATGATGAAAAAGTTTGAAATGAGTTCTATGGGGAAATGAAGTTCTTTCTTGGACTTCAAATCGACCAATTCCCTGATGGGATCTTCATACATCAGACGAAGTATGTAAAAGATGTTTTGGATAAAATTCAAGATGTCCGACGCATCCCTGATGTCTATCCCATTAGCTCAGAATCATGGCATCGTACCAGATTCAACCGGAGAGAAAACTAACGAAACTCTCTACCGTTTGATGATTGGCTCTTTGATGTATCTGACTGCATCGAGACTGGATATCATGTATCTAACATGCTTCTGCGCACGCTACTAGTCGAGTCCCAGAGTATCCCACTTAATGATCGTCAAGAGGATCCTTCGATACCTTAAGGGTTGTCCAAGCACCGGCTTGTGGTACCCTCTCACTAACGACTTCGACCTTGAAGGCTACTCAGACTCTGACTATGGGTGTTGCAAAATCAATGCTAAATCTACAACTGCCGGTTGGCAGTTCTTTGGCACGCATTTGGTAACGTGGCAGTGTAAGAAGCAAACCACAGTTGCTCTCTCGACTTGTGAGGCAGAATAGGTTTCTACTTCCAGTTGCTGTTCGCAAATCCTATTAATACAACAACAGATGAGAGACTATGGATTTCAGTTTCATAACACGCCCATATATGTAGATAACGAGGCTGCTATTAACATAACTAAAAATCTGGTTCAACACTCTAAAACAAAGCATATCGAGATACGACATCACTTTATGTCACACCCTAACCGATGGCAGAATCATCAGGGCGGGGCAATAGGCAAACCAGATTGCTCAAGAGAATCCATAACAACTATCCATTACCAATATTTTAAAGGTTCATTGTCCCATACCAACGAACAAATATTCAACAAACAATTATTACAGTTAGCGAGTTCTCAAAAGCAAAACAAGTCCGACGACCTAGATTTTATTCGATGAGTTTCTAGACTACCTAAAATCATTGCAACAAACAGACATCAACCTGTTACATACATTTAAATAGAAGTCAATACATAAAGTAAAGGTGAGTGTACACGTTTGTATAGATAATAGTATAAAAAGCATTTACGCATAACCAGCATGTAACACGTAACGGGCGAAGCATGTAACTATAAAAAATGATACCACCAAACCACGAGACTGTGATGTAGAGTATGCGCTACACATGATCACCGAAGCGAACACATGAAGTAAGTAATGTGATCCCTAGCAACCCCTGTCACACAGGTGCTGAGTCCAAACTATAGTACTATCGTTGCTAGAGGCGGTCTCGTGTAACACTGTATAAGCATAGTAACAAGTATTCGACAAATCACGTATAGCATGCGGGGAAGGTTAGCATTTATAAAGTGTTTGCGTTGTGTGTTGTATTTTGATAGTGAAGGTATATAACACCTAAAAGTGCGTTAAATGAAAATGGGTTCGAGTATACTCACAGAACGTGTACTAATCAAGAAACACGATCCTCAGTGGATTGAAGGGAGCGCCGGGTCAGCCTGCGTATGGGAACAGAAGCATAAGCCTTCCAAAGTGCTGAAACGATCGAAAATCAAAGTTTCAGTAGGAGAACAGAAGCTTCGTACGAAGTTGTTGCCTTCGTACGAAAGGGCCCTTCGTACGGAGGTGGGTTTTCGTACTCGTGCTGCTTCCGTTGTCCAAAATCGAGTGTATTCGCGTCGTCTTTGGAAGATAGAGTGTTCATCCCTCCAACCTTAAGCTATTGATTGAGCTTAGAGTCGGAGAGGTCTTTGATCGCGTCACGATTAGAAATTGGGCTGTGATGTGTAAAACCAGAGCCTTTGTATGTAGGCAGTCCAGTTCACAAACGTGGCTGTTTTTGGCATTCAGTGCTGTGTTTTCGCCTAAATCTGATGTGTTTCCGAGTACAACTCAAGCTGGTTTCGACATTACCTCGTTCCATTGTTCTGTTATTGAAATATATGCCATTTTTGGTCCGGTTTAGTGTAAAAATCAAGTTCAAAAGGTTTTTAAAGAGTTTTCACCCAGATCCAACACTTGGTGATTGTGAAATCAACTGATATCTAACTCGGGAAGCCGAAGCTAGTTCCAATACATCTGGTTAAGTTTGATGGTTCTTGGGTAAAGCAGGAATTTATGAAGAAAAGAAGAAGTTAAGTGAAAAGTTGATTGTTTTTATGTAAAAACAGAAGAATTTAGATAAAAACAAAGTGAATCTTGTGAAAATCGAAGTGGAAAATGTTGTATAATTGATGAACACAGTTAAATCATCCTTGAAAATGGCCGGACACCAATTTGGCAGAGTTTCGGATCAAAATCAGTAAGTGAGAATGAATGAGGAGGGGCTTAGGTATTTATAGGGAAAGTGGGTTCGGACAAGGGCCTTAGTTCGAATAGGCTGCCTTCATACGAAGGCAGTGCCTTTGTACGAAGCTGCCTAGCTTCGAACAAAGGTGTTGTTTTGCGTAACCTTTTCCTCGTTCTGCGTGTTGGATGTCCGCTTAATGTGTTTTGTTGCGTTAGATAGTATTGGTACCTTAAGTATTTTAGTATAGCACTAAGTTTCGAGTTGCGTTGTGTTTTAGAGTGATAGAGCGAGTTGTGCGAGTAGCGTTGAGTTTACGTTGCGATAGCGTTTACAAGTAACAATACACATAATAAGCACACACAAGTTAGGCACATAAGAACACACATAAGATTACTACTACTGATAACAGCTTTTGCGATTGTAAAGCATGTTAGTCATGATAAGCGTAGGACGAGGCGTATGATAACCATACAAACACACTCGGCAATTTAAATCGCCTAATTCTCTATAATTCTTGTTGCGTAAGCGTTTGCGAATAAGAAGCGTTTAAACATTTAGCAGCGCGTGTTATGAAAATGTATTTTGTTTAACATAACCCATTGTTTATATCAAATCACGAGATTCAAGTTGGTTACAAAACAAAGCGAACACAAACACGTAACGATCCAAAAAGTCTGGTTGTTACAGCCTCCCATACTTTAGGAAATTTCGTCCCGAAATTAAGGAGCATGCATAACAAAGAGCTGCGGATATTTAGCTTTCATATCACTTTCGAGTTCTCAGGTGAACTCGGCGCCACGTTTGCCTTCCTAGCGAACCTTCACTATGGGAATACGTGAGCGTCGGAGCTTCTTGGTTTCTCGATCCATGATTTCTACAGGCTTTTCCACAAAATGCAGGGTCTCGTTTACTTGCAAGTCTTCGAGAGGTACGTGAAGATTTTCTTCAGCTAAGCACTTCTTGAGGTTTGAGACGTGGAAAGTCGGGAGTACGTTGCTGAGTTCCACCGGTAATTCGAGTCGGTAGGCCACTTTGCCAATTCCTTCCAGAATCTTAAAGGGACCCTCGTATCGTGGCGCTTGCTTTCCTTTCTTGCCGAATCGGATCAGCCCCTTGCAAGGTGAAACCTTTAGGAGTACGTGATCACCAGCCTCAAACTCAAGGGGCTTGCGGCTTTTATCGGGGTAGCTCTTTTGACGACTCTGAGCTTTCAAGAGATTATCTCTTATTTGGTGGATCTTGTCCGTCATTTCTTGTATTAACTCAGGACCGGTGATCTATGCGTCTCCGTCATTGACATTTTCTACCATATAATGCCTCAAAGGGTGCCATTTAAATACTCGCATGATAACTGTTATTCTACGAGAATTCTACTAATGGTAAATGCGAATCCCAATTACCACGAAAATCTATAACGCACGAACGAAGCATGTCTTCAAGGGTGCGGATCGTGCACTCAGTCTGACCGTCGGTCTTGGGATGTAATGTGGTACGGAGGTTAAGAGTCGTACCGAGAGCGGATTGAAAAGTTTCCCTGAGGCGCAAGGTAAATTGACCATCGCGGTCAGAGATGATGTCACGAGGCGTCCCGTGTCGAAAAATGACTTTGTCGGTATAGATATGTGCTAATCGTTCTACCTTAAAATCTTCTTGTATCCATAAGAAATGGGAGGATTTCGTAAGACGATCAATGATAACCCAAATGCTATCATGACCTGAAGGAGTGCGAGAGAGTTTTGTAATGAAATCCATGGCAATACTCTCCCATTTCCACATCGGAATCTCGGGTTGTTCGAGTAAGCCAGAGGGTCGTTGATGTTCGGCTTTAACTTTCGAGAAAGTTAAGCATTTCAAAACATAGAGAGCAATATCGTTCTTCATACCCGGCCACCAATACTTGGAACGGAGGTCCTGATACATCTTGTCGGCACCGGGGTGAATGGAATATCGGGATTTGTGGGTTTCAATCAGCAATGTCTCACGAAGGTTATTGCGACTAGGAATCTAAATGTGATCGTATTGTAATAGATACCATTCAATTTGCTTACCAACTGGTTTTCGGAACCACATTTCTTCATTTCCTCTTTCAAGGTATTCTCTATGAAGCAGGCGTGCTGCGCGTCGCGGATGAGGGTTTCGAGTTCGTGTTGGGCTTGAACGTCGCGAACGTTATACACATAGCTTCGTTGACCTAGGGCATCGGCTACGACGTTTGCCGTGTCTGGATGGTAGCGTATCTCACAATCATAGTCGTTGAGAAGTTCGACCCATTAGCGTTGGCGCATGTTTAGTTCTTTCTAGTACAAGATGTGTTGTAGGCTTTTATGGTCGGTGAAGACCGTACACTTGGTACCATAAAGGTAGTGTCGCCAAATCTTCAACACAAAAACAACTGTGTCACACCCCGACCACGTAAAACGAGAAACACGTGGCGGAAACGTCGGGGAGTGTTATAACAGAATTATTGTTTTACAACCATGGAAATTAAAGTTACGTTTTATTTATCAACAAGAGAGTTACATTGTCTTTAAACATGAAACCAAGAGTACATAACATAATTAAACTAATTCTATCTTCATTTTATGTCTCAAAGGCACAAGTCCGCCCTAATGTCACGATCATCATCCTAAGCGACAGCTCCTGAAAACACATGTGAAAATAGGTACGCCAGCATAAAAATGCCTGTGAGATACATAGGTTTAGTGAAAATAGGATTCATGACTTGGGTGTTAAAAGATAGGTTTAATAAAAAAAAGTCATGAATCCTGTTAAATGTTTTCTTTTATAAATCGTATGAAAACTCGATAAGAAATCAGACTATATAAAAGAATGGTGTATGGTTAATAAAATAACCGAGTAAAATGAGTTGGATAATATAAACTGTTTTGTAATACAATGTCTTGTGAAAAATAAGTTGTTTATGTAAAATGTAATATGTCAAATATTGAAATGATTTAAGTAACGCTACGACATGTAATATCATACAAACACTTATATATAGGAAGTACCAGCAGCGTTTCCACCATACTTGTATCATATTACACACGCCTCGTTACTCAGATCACTTACCCAAACCAACCACCATTGTAAATTGTTCATGTATAAATCAATTGTCAAGTGTTATTGTGTAAACCATATCAAAATGTCTATGTCTACTGTAAATCACTAAATGTGTATATCAATGTCAAAATGTTTATGTTTAATGTAAATCATGAATTGTGTGTCCACAAATATCATGTATGGCAAGTGAAATACATCAACTAAACCATAGGTAAAATGCACAAAAACAGGGTATCGAATTAAACATAGTTTAAATCAAAGTTATGTTATGTGGAATAAATGCATGCTATACTGATACAAACATCTATGCGGTATTGTTATAATGCATACATTCAAGCCTTGTGACTGTGGTGATAGACCTTTAAACAAATTAAAGGTTTATCTGTGTTATGTTTATCGAATTTGGTCATTCCTTCCATCCAAACATACCTAGGATGTCAGGAACGGGAGTTGTCAATTCCTATGGTATGACTACCTACTAACGAATGGCGTGATCAATGTTAATGAATGTATATTGTCCTATTTAAACAAACCAAATGTCATACCAAAATGTACGCATGTGATAAATAACAAATGTACTAAGTATGCAACAAATGAACATACATAGCATGTGATGTGAAATGTATTGTAAAACAATGTACTAAGTATGCACACAATGGACATACATAGCATAAAATATAATGTAAAACGATGTACTAAGTATGCAACAAAGGACATACATAGCAAAAACATAATGAAATCATGTACTATAAATGTACTAATGAACATAACAAGCATATGATATGAAAACATGAAAAGCACGAAAGTAACAAGTAGGCACATGTGTTTCACCCCAAAATGTTTGGAAAACAGTAAAAGAGGGGTCTATGTACTCACTTGAGATTGCTTAGAAGTTCTTGAATAACAACTAAACAATGCTAGAGATCACGGAAATCAACCGGCACCAAATATAGGTAACTATGTTAATAAACGGACCTAAATCGGAGGATCGGATAGAATGATGGTTCGTAAACCAAACGAGTATGGAAACTCATGTAGTATGGTTTAACAAAGCCTTCATTCTTAAATGAAACCTAACCTAAGTGCTTACGACCCATTACGACCCGTTTAGGTAGCTTATGTACTTTAACGCGTCGTTCGCGTGAAACGCGTTCGGACTGCTTAACTAGTCCTATGACAAGTAATATATGCCTTAACATGTCTAATATTGTTGCCAAATCAGTTTAGATACCAAAAGTTATGTTACATATGCTTAAAAATGAATTTTGGCGTGAAAAGGGTATTTTGGTAATTTTCCTAAGGCATATATACTACCTACCATACAACTAACTAAACGTCGTGACCATAAGGTATAACCTCGGAAGGTTATTCCCTATACAACTATGGTCACCTAATGTATTTGGTCGGATCCTAATGATCGACCAAACGGGTCGGGTTCGAAAGTATAAGCGATTGTTTAGATCGCTTACCTTACGACCCTATATAAGCACTAAACTAAAAGTGACGAGCTAAGCATGTTAAAACATGCTTAACTAAGTTTAGAAAATAGGTTTGGTATCAAGACAAACAGTTTTGATACCAAAGAGTAGTTTGGTTACAAAATACGCAAGAATACGCATTTTGACCGAAACTACGACTCGTCACTGAGCCTAGATAACGTGGTAATCAGTAGGTATAGTCACTAGGGACTATAACCATCGTGATTACGCTCACGTTATGAAGTTCAAACGAACTTCGCATTGACCATAAACTGGTCAATGCAGAAAGTCAAACAAAGTTTGACTTTTAACGATAAAAGAATAAAAAGAACGAAGGAACACTTACAAAGGGTCCCCGAAAGCTAAACTCGATCCAAATAGCTTAGGTATGAAGCAAGGGCTTCAACTTAGAGCACTTTTAGATCATATTTTGTGGGGAAGAATAGAAATTAAGGTGGGTATTTATAGGAAATGGACCACCGTTTGGATCGTTTCTTGAATATCGTGCTTTGATCTTGTCCCTACACTTGTTGCAACCCTAAGGTAACTCAAATTGGCCCCCCACCATCAGGGATTAACATGTGGCATTGGGTTTGGAGTGCATAACAGCTATTAACAGCTATTAAAACAGCTATTAAAACAGCTTTTGCTGATCTGGAAGTGCCTCGCGTCACGCCTAGGTACCTACGCGTCACGCCTAGCCCCCCTTTCTGCAGAAATGGCAGATTAGGTCCCTGCACATGTTTCAGTCCATTTTCCACTTGTTTGAAGCCCGTTAAACCATTTTCAAGGCTCCACAAGGATGCCTAAACATAGTGGACATGAAACATGCTCACAAATATGCCGGATGTCGGTTCGTTTGGTCGTATGATCGCGATGTTCGCTTAATTACGACGGAATGCGCATAAGCGTGAAAAACGATCCAAATTGCGCGACAAATGGATTTTTCTTATGCCAAACACTAAAATAAAATATTTTAGTGCTTACATAAATTTTTGGATGTCCGGATGTATTCAGAACGTAAGTTATGCGCGAAAATGCAAACTTATGCACTTTTTGACGCTTTTAGTCCCTCAATGACCCAAAAGTTTATTTTAGCACACCAAACCCCTAAAATCCTATTTCTAAGCTATGTGAAGGATATTTATGGTATGTTTAACTTATGGTCATGTTCCGGAATGTTTGTTATAGTTCAAATTGGCATACTTTCGCAGTTTGTCAAATTTAGTCCCTGTAGGCGAATTAACTTGTTTTTGCAATACCAAAGCCTTCAAAACTTATTTCTAAGTTATGTAAAGGTTATTTAAGGTATGTTAAGTATATGTTGATGTTCCGGAGTATTTGTCGCATTAAACTGATTACGTTTACGCACCAGCTTGCGTATAACTCTCCAGAAAGCGATATAGAGTTTGAAATTTAACAAAAGTCAAAACATGAAAAATCAAACATAAACAAACAAACATTGGGATCAAATAACTTTGTTTTATTGATAAACGAACTGTTCACAATGATTACAAGCACAGATGTTACATTCTCCCCTACTTGTGGAAATTTCGTCCCGAAATTTATTTAGAGGAAACTCGTGGGAAAAGATGTGGGTACTTCGCCTTCATTTGATCTTCACGTTACCAGGTAATCTCAGTTCCACATTTAGATTTCCAGCGAACTTTGACCAATGGAATGCGCTTGCATTTGAGCCACTTGACTTCACGTTCCATGATTTCCACTGTCTTCTCAACAAATTTCAGTGTTTTATCAACACGAATTTTGTCAAGTGGTATGTGGAGGTTCTCATCAGCTAAACACTTCTTGAGATTGGACACGTGAAAGGTTGGATGAACATTTCCAAGTTCAGGAGGTAACTCAAGTCTGTAGGCTACCTTACCGATTCTTTCGACGATCTTGAATGGTCCAACGTATCTAGGTGCAAGTTTTCCTTTCTTTCCAAATCTGATCACACCTTTCCAAGGTGAGACCTTAAGTAATACTCGATCACCGACTTGAAATTCCATGGGCTTGCGTCCTTGGTCCGCGTAACTCTTTTGACGGCTTCTAGCTGTCTGAAGGTTATCACGAACTTTCTTAACCTTATCAGATGTCTCTAAAATGAGGGCAGGTCCAGTAAGCTGAGCCTCGCCGGTCTCATTCCAGCAGCCTGGTGAACGACATTTTCGACCATAGAGAGCCTCGAAAGGAGCCATGTTTATGCTGGAGTGATAACTGTTGTTGTAGGAGAATTCAATCAACGGAAGATGTGAATCCCAACTACCACCAAAATCGATCACACAAGCTCTAAGCATATCCTCCAGAGTCTGGATTTCTTTCAGATTGACCATCCGTTTGCGGATGATAAGCTATGCTCAGATTAAGTTGGGTCCCCATAGCAGATTGCATGGTTCTCCAAAAATGAGAAGTGAAGCGAGCATCTCTGTCAGAAATGATGTTCAAAGGAACACCATGTCGAGCTACAATCTCATCCACATAGATTTTAGCAAGTTTGTCAGCAGAAAAATCCTCGCGGATTGGCAAGAAATGCGCTGACTTAGTAAGACGATCAACAACTACCCAGATGGCATCGTGACCTTTCTTTGTGCGCGGAAGTTTGGTAATAAGATCCATAGTAATCTTTTCCCAATTCCAAATTGGGATCTCTGGTTGCACCAATAAACCAGAAGGACGCTGATGTTCAGCCTTAACCTTAAGACAAGTAAGGTATTTTGATACATATAAGGCAATGTCTTTCTTCATACCAGGCCACCAATACTGAATACGAAGATCCTTATACATCTTATCTGAGCCAGGATGAATAGAATAACGAGACTTATGGGCTTCATCCATAAGCAAGGTGCGAAGGTTATCTTGGCTTGGGACCCACAAATGGTCCATGAAGTAATACGCTCCATTGTCCTTCAGTTCAAGATCAGGTGTTATGTGATAGGGAAATTCCTTATCCATCAAACCTTGTGAAACACAAGTGTGTTGAGCCTGAGAAATGCGGGCTTGGATATCGGATCGAGCTTGAATATCAGATTTAACACGAACAAAATGAAGCTTAGTACATTCCTTACGACTTAATGCATCAGCTACGACATTCGCCTTACCAGGATGGTAGCGAATTTCGCAGTCATAGTCGTTTAGAAGCTCAACCCAACGTCGTTGCCTCATGTTGAGTTCTTTCTGATTGAAGATATGCTGAAGACTTTTGTGGTCCGTGAAAACCACACATTTTGTACCGTACAAATAGTGTCTCCAGATCTTAAGAGCGAAGAAAACTGCACCCAACTCCAGATCATGAGTGGTGTAGTTTTTCTCATGTATCTTCAACTGCATCGATGCATATGCTATGACTTTGTTTCTTTGCATCAGAACACAGCCAAGACCCAATTTAGATGCATCGCAATAAACGACGAAATCATCATTGCCCTCAGGCAAAGTCAGAACAGGCGCGTCACAAAGTTTTTGTTTCAAAGTCATAAACGCTTCCTCTTGTTTGAATCCCCAATCAAAGGGCTTGTTCTTTTGTGTTAGCGCAGTTAGAGGAACTGCAATCTTTGAGAAGTTCTCAATGAAGCGGCGGTAATAATCCGCAAGACCAAGAAAAGAACGAACTTCAGTAGGAGTAGTAGGCGTATCCCAATCCTTAATCGCACTGATCTTGGAGGGATCTACATGAATACCTTGTTCGTTGACAATATGTCCTAAGAATTGAACTTCTTTAAGCCAGAATTCACACTTGGAGAATTTGGCGAAAAGTTGCTCTTTCTTTAGGAGTTCCAGAGTAAGACGAAGATGTTGCTCGTGATCAGCTCGCGTCTTGGAGTATATCAAGATGTCATCAATAAAAACAATGACGAACTGATCCAAATAAGGCTTGCAGACCCTATTCATTAAGTCCATGAAAACAGCAGGAGCATTAGTCAAACCGAATGGCATAACTGTGAACTCATAATGCTCAAAACGAGTGCGGAACGCTGTCTTGGGAATATCTTCTTCATGCACACGAAGTTGATGATATCCAGATCGCAGATCAATCTTTGAAAAATTAGAAGCGCCCTGTAACTAATCAAAGAGATCATCGATGCGAGGTCGGGGATATCGATTCTTGATGGTAAGCTTGTTAAGCTCACGATAATCGATACACATCCTAAAAGATCCATCCTTCTTCTTGACAAAAAGAACGGGAGCACCCCAAGATGAAAAGCTAGGACGGATAAAACCTTTGTCAAAGAGCTCCTGAAGCTACTTAGACAACTCTTGCATCCCAGACAGTGCAAGACGATATGGAGATCTGGCAATGATATTTGCACCAGGTACGAGATCAATACGGAACTCGACTTGGCGTGCTGGGGGTAAACCAGGTAACTCTTCAGGAAATGCTTCAGGATAATCCCGAACAACAGGGATATCTTGAATAGACTTACCTTTGCCCTTATCTGCTACAACATGTGCCAAAAAGGCCACATAGTTCTTTCGCAGATACTTCCGAGCTTTAAAAAAAGACATGAGTTTGAGACCACCAGCAGGTTTCTCACCACGAACCTGTAGGATCTCACCTATCGAAAGCGGCACACGAACAATCTTCTCAAAACAAACTACCTCCGCGCGATGCTTGGCTAACCAATCCATACCCACAATAACGTTGAAGCTTCCAAGTTGCATAGGCGTGAGGTCAATAGGAAAAAGATGGTCGTTGAGGTTCAACTGGCAGTTGCGAAGAACAGAATCAAGAACAATGGGTTCACCACTAGGAACCTCTACTGTCAAGGGTTTTCCTAGTTTCGTTCTAGACACGCGAAGCAATGGATCAAAAGACAATGACACAAAACTCTTATCGGCACCCGAATCAAAAAGAACAGATGCAGGCTGATTATTAATAAAGAACGTACTGTTCACCACTTCATTGTCTGCTTGTGCCTCATGTGCATTCATGTTGAAGACTCGACCTCGAGCTTGAGCCTGATTCTGATTTGGGTTAGCATTCACCAATCTTGGACACTGATTACGGTAGTGGGTCAGATCCCCACAGTTGTAACAAGAACCTGGCGGGTAGTGTGGTCGTGCAGCTTGACCTTGTTGCTGAGCAGGAGGCTGAGCAACTAGTTGAGCCGGGTTCTGAACTGCCTGATTCTGAGCAAAACGACAAACATCAGCAAGATGACCTGACTTCCCACAGTTAGTACAGAAATGGAACGGAAGTTGCGGCTGATGGTGACTGTTGCATCTATTGCACAAAGGTGCATTCCCTGCATAACGCTTCTTCACTGGAGGCTGTGCGGGTTGGTTAGGAGCTGCCTGGTTAACTTGGGCAGTGACAGCAAAATTTTGGGAAGCCTTATGCTTCCTTGACCCCCTTGAGGAACCAAAATCCTTTCCCTTCTTGTTTTGACCTTTCTTGTTATCTTCTTTGTTAGACGCCTGCTTCTTACCCTTATCACCCTTTTTGTACAGCTTTCCCTTTCGAACCTGCGACCCAGTCAATGTCGCTGCTAACTCGATCGCCTGACGGAGTGTGGTAGGGTTACTACCAGTAATGATGTCTTGTACTGAGTCAGGTAGACCATCGATGTACCTTTCGATAGCCTTGTCGAGTGGGGTGACCATTGTTGGGCAAAGCAGACTCAACTCCTCATACCTATCAGTATACGCCCTGTGCTCGCCACTATCTTGTTTCAAATCATCAAACTCTCTTTCCAATGCTCGCAGTTCATTACGAGGACAAAACTCCCTCATCATAAGGGCCCTAAATTCGGTCCAAGTTTGTGCTAGAGAAACTTCTACACCCCGGTCTCTCATAACCCCGTTCCACCACGTAAGAGCCCTCTTCTGAAACACACTCGAAGAAAACTCGACCTTGCGATTATCGGGACACTGAACGTGACGGAAAGTGTTCTCAATGCTCTCGAACCATTGAAGAAGCCCAGTTGCTCCCTCAGAATCACTAAACTTGAGCAGTTTAGCCGAGTTGAAACTCTTGAAATTGCATGGAGCATGATTGTTGTTGTTGGCTTGGTTCCATTGAGCAATAAGATTCGGGAACGCAGCAGCCATTTGTTGTACGATAATTTCTGCCAGTTCCGCATTTGCTATCTGATTCTCGCATTGAGGAGGCATTCTAAAAGAGGAAAACATGAAAGGAAACGAGTGAGATGATTGGGTGAAAAGAATGGGATGATACAAAACTCAACGAAAGCAAATATGGTGGTCATTCGTCCGCATCACAAAGCAAGCAAACGACACATAGTGACTAATCGAAGTAAATGGGTCAAAAATAATGTATCGCGAAGACATGCTCGCCTATAAGTGAACACTCACCCCAAGAGTTCCCAGGTAAGAGTGACTGGTTCGATTATGTGGATTTGTACGAACACTCTAGCCTTAGACAGAAAATCCAGGGTACAGGCATTCACCCTTCCAGTTTGCACTTTTTCACACTATTTAGGACCCAAAACTTTGACGAGATTTTGAAAATTCAAAGGGGTTCAAAACCTTACAATAGAGGGTTCAAAACCTAGTAATGAATCATCCAAGAACAGATGATTAATTTTCAAAGCGGATTCGGAATCGATGTTCTCGTTGTGGTTATCACCTAAGGATAGGTGAAGTGCATGTTTTAAGATCTAAACACAAGATAACTTGTGTTGGGGTCCTAGAAGGGTTATAGTCTAGGTCAAAGGATTACTAATAACCTAATTCCCTATAACCATTGGCTCTGATACCAACTCTTCTGTCACACCCCGACCACGTAAAACGAGAAACACATGGCGGAAACGTCGGGGAGTGTTGTAACAGAATTATTGTTTCACAACCATTGAAATTAAAGTTACGTTTTATTTATCAACAAGAGAGTTACATTGTCTTTAAACATGAAACCAATAGTACATAACATAATTAAATTAAGTCTATCTTCGTTTTATGTCTCTAAGGCACAAGTCTGCCCTAATGTCACGATCATCATCCTAAGCGACAGCTCCTGAAAACACATGTGAAAATAGGTACGTCAGCATAAAAATGCCTGTGAGATACATAGGTTTAGTTAAAATAGGATTCATGACTTGGGTGTTAAAAGATAGGTTTAATAAAAATTAGTCATGAATCTTGTTAAATGTTTTCTTTTGTAAATCGTATGAAAACTCGATAAGAAATCAGACTATATAAAAGAATGGTGTATGGTTAATAAAATAACCGAGTAAAATGAGTTGGATAATATAAACTGTTTTGTAATACAATGTCTTGTGAAAAATAAGTTGTTTATGTAAAATGTAATATGTCAAATATTGAAATGATTTAAGTAACGCTACGACATGTAATATCATACAAGCACTTATATATAGGAAGTACCAGCGGCGTATCCACCATGCTTGTATCATATTACACACGCCTCGTTACTCAGATCACTTACCCAAACCAACCACCATTGTAAATTGTTCATGTATAAATCAATTGTCAAGTGTTATTGTGTAAACCATATCAAAATGTCTATGTCTACTGTAAATCACTAAATGTGTATATCAATGTCAAAATGTTTATGTTTAATGTAAATCATGAATTGTGTATCCATAAATATCATGTATGGCAAGTGAAATACATCAACTAAACCATAGGTAAAATGTACAAAAAACAGGGTATCGAATTAAACATAGTTTAAATCAAAGTTATGTTTTGTTGAACAAATGCATGCTATAATGATACAAACATCTATGCGGTATTGTTATAATGCATACATTCAAGCCTTGTGACTGTGGTGATAGACCTTTAAATAAATTAAAGGTTTATCTGTGTTATGTTTATCAAATTCGGTCATTCCTTCCATCCAAACATACCGAGGATGCCAGGAACGGGAGTTGTCAATTCCTATGGTACCACTACCTACTAACGAATGGCGTGATCAATGTTAATGAATGTATATTGTCCCATTTAAACAAAGCAAATGTCATACCAAAATGTATGCATGTGATAAATAACAAATGTACTAAGTATGCAACAAATGAACATACATAGCATGTGATGTGAAATGTATTGTAAAACAATGTACTAAGTATGCACACAATGGACATACATAGCATAAATAATAATGTAAAACGATGTACTAAGTATGCAACAAAGGACATACATAGCAAAAACGTAATGAAATCATGTACTATAAATGTACTAATGAACATAACAAGCATATGATATGAAAACATGAAAGGCACGAAAGTAACAAGTAGGCACATGTGTTTCACCCCAAAATGTTTGGAAAACAGTAAAAGAGGGGTCTATGTACTAACCTGAGATTGCTAAGAAGTTCTTGAATAACAACTAAACAATGCTAGAAATCACGAAAATCAACCGCCACCTAATATAGGTAACTATGTTAATAAACGGACCTAAATCGGAGGATCAGATATAATGATGGTTCGTAAACCAAACGAGTATGGAAACTCATGTAGTATGGTTTAACAAAGCCTTCATTCTAAAATGAAACCTAACCTAAGTACTTACGACCCATTACGACCCGTTTAGGTAGCTTATGGTACTTTAACGCGTCGTTCGCGTGAAACGCGTTCGGACTGCGTAACTAGTCCTATGACAAGTAATATATGCCTTAACTTGTCTAATATTGTTGCCAAATCAGTTTAGATACCAAAAGTTATGTTACATATGCTTAAAAATGAAGTTTGGCGTGAAAAGGGTATTTTGGTAATTTTCCTAAGGCATATATACTACCTACCATATAACTAACTAAACGTCGTGACCATAAGGTACAACCTCGGAAGATTATTCCCTATAAAAATATGGTCGCCTAATGTATTTGGGCGGATCCTAATGATCGACCAAACGGGTCGGGTTCGAAAGTATAAGCGATTGTTTAGATCGCTTACCTTACGACCCTATATAAGCACTAAACTAAAAGTGACGAGCTAAGCATGTTAAAACATGCTTAACTAAGTTTAGAAAACAGGTTTGGTTTCAAGACAAATGGTTTTGATACCTAAGATTAGTTTGGTTACAAAATACGCAAGAATACGCATTTTGGCCGAAACTACGACTCGTCACTGAGCCTAGATAACGTGGTAATCAGTAGGTATAGTCACTATGGACTATAACCATCGTGATTACGCTCACGTTATGAAGTTCAAATGAACTTTGCATTGACCATAAACTGGTCAACGCAGAAAGTCAAACAAAGTTTGACTTTTAACGCTAAAAGAATAAAAATAACGAAGGAACACTTACAAAGGGTCCCCGAAAGCTAAACTCGATCCAAATAGCTCAGGTATGAAGCAAGGGCTTCAACTTAGAGCACTTTTAGATCAGATTTTGTGAGGAAGAATACAAATTAAGGTGGGTATTTATAGGAAATGGACCACCGTTTGGATCGTTTCTTGAATACCGTGCTTTGATCTTGTCCCTACACTTGTTGCAACCCTAAGGTAACTCAAATTGCCCCCCCACCATCAGGGATTAACATGTGGCATTGGGTTTGGAGTGCATAACAGCTGTTAACAGCTATTAAAATAGCTTTTGCTGATCTGGAAGGGCCTCGCGTCACTCCTAGGTACCCTCGCGTCACGCCTAGCCCCCCTTTCTGCAGAAATGGCAGATTAGGTCCCTGCACATGTTTCAGTCCATTTTCCACACGTTTGAAGCCCTTTAAACCATTTTCAAGGCTCCACAAGGATGCCTAAACATAGTGGACATGAAACATGCTCACAAATATGCCGGATGTCGGTTCGTTTGGTTGTATGATCGCGATGTTCGCTTAATTACGACGGAATGCGCATAAGCGTGAAAAACGATCCAAATTGCGCGACGAATGGATTTTTCTTATGCAAAACAATAAAATAAAATATTTTAGTGCTTACATAAATTTTTCTATGTCCGGATGTATTCAGAACGTAAGTTATGCGTGAAAATGCAAACTTATGCACTTTTTGACGCTTTTAGTCCCTGAATGACCCAAAAGTTTATTTTAGCACACCAAACCCCTCAAAGCCTATTTCTAAGCTATGTGAAGGATATTTATGGTATGTTTAACTTATGGTCATGTTCTGGAATGTTTGTTATAGTTCAAATTGGCAAACTTTCGCAGTTTGTCAAATTTAGTCCCTGTAGGCGAATTAACTTGTTTTTGCCATACCAAAGCCTTCAAAACTTATTTCTAATTTATGTAAAGGTTATTTAAGGTATGTTAAGTATATGTTGATGTTCCGGAGTATTTTTCGCATTAAACTGATTACGTTTACGCACCAGTTTGCGTATAACTCTCCAGAAAGCGATATAGAGTTTGAAATTTAACAAAAGTCAAAACATGAAAAATGTCAAACATAAACAAACAAACATTGGGATCAAATAACTTTTTATTATTGATAAACGAACTGTTCACAATGATTACAAGCACAGATGTTACAAACTGCACTGAGTTCGAGATTGTGGGTAGTGTAGTTCTTCTCATGGACCTTGAGTTGTCGAGACGAGTACGCGATAACCTTTTCTCGTTGCATAAGAACACAACCAAGACCTAGGTTAGAGGCATCATAATAGATGAAAAAATCGTCATTTTCGTCGGGAAGTGTAAAAACGGGAGCGTTGCAAAGCATAAACTTGAGGGTTTGGAAGGCTTCCTCCTGTTTGGGACCCAAACAAAAGGTTTGTCCTTCTGGGTTAAAGCGGTAAGCGATACGACGATTTTCGAAAAGTCAGCGATGAATCGACGGCAATAACCCGCCAATCCAAGAAATGAACGAATTTTAGAAGGATTTTTCGGCATAATCCAGCTTCTTACAGTTTCTATTTTCGTGGGGTCGACGTGAATTCCTTGACTATTTAGGATATGACCGAAGAATTGAACCTCGTTGATCCAAAATTCACACTTGGAAAACTTGGCGTAGAGGCGATTCCCTTGGAGAAGCTCGAGGACTAAACAAAGATGTTGCGCATGTTTGGCTCTCGACTTCGAGTAGATAAGGATGTCATGGAAAAAAAACAATAACGAAACGATCAAGGAAGGGTTTACACACATGGTTCATCAAATCCATGAAGACCCCAGGTGCGTTGGTGAGACCAAAAGGCATGACCACAAATTCGTAATGGCCATAAAGGGTACGAAAAGCATTTTCGAAATTTCTTGTTCCTAAATACGCAACCGGTGATAACCATAACGTAGGACGATCTTAGGGAAACACGTAGCCCCTTGTAGTTGATCAAATAAGTCGTCGATTCGGGGTAGAGGGTAGCGATTCTTGATGGTAAGCTTGTTGAGTTCCCTATAATCGATGCACATTCGGAACGATCCATCCTTCTTTTTCACGAAAAGGACAGGTGCGCCCCAAGGAGATGTGCTAACGCGTATGAAACTTTATGAAGTAATTCCTGGAGTTGGCTAGAAAGTTCACGCATTTCAGATGGTGCGAGGCGATAAGGGGCTTTAGCAACAGTGTTAGCTCCTGGAATAAGGTCGATAAGAAAGTCGATATCACGGGTAGGGGGTAGACCGGGTAAATTGTCAGGAAAGACATTAGGAAAATCACGAACCACAAGTACCTTTTCCATCGGCTTCTTTTCCTTCTCCGCTACTACGATGTGAGCTAAGAAAGCCAAGTATTCATTGCGGAGATACTTGCTCGCTTGGATGCACGACATGAGTTTCAGTTCTTTCGAGGATACTTCGACATAAACACAAAATTGATCACCATTTGAGAGAGAAAGATGAATCCTTTGTGAAACAAACGACTTCGGTATGGTTTTCACGAAGAAAGTCCATGCCTACTATGACATCGAAACTACCAAGTTGCATAGGAATGAGATCGATCTGGAAAACGTGATTGTTAAGTGTAAGAGTACAATTACGGAGAACGGAGCTGACGGTGACGGTCCTTCCGGTGGCGACTTCTACGTCGATGGTCTTTGGGAGATTGCGTGTTTTCGTTTTAAAAGTTTTTGAATTCAAACGACACAAAACAATTATCGGCTCCAGTATCAAATAAGCAAGAAGCATAAATACCGTTAACAAGGAACGTACCATTGACAACATTGTTGTCAGTCTTAGCCTGGCAGACGTTGATATTGAAAGTTCTTTTGCGGGTTGCTTGTTGTGGCTGCTGCTGGTGCTGCTGCTGTTGTTGAGGCTGCTATTGCTGTTGTTGCTGCTGTGGTGGTTGCTGCTGCTGGGGCTCTTCTTTCACAAATCAATGTGGGAAAACATTATCAAAATGATTAGGGTCACCACAAGCATACCAGGTTCAGGCATTTGCAACTAGTGCTGGAACTGCTGGGTTACCCTGGAGAGCAAGGGGTTGAGCTGGTGGTGCTGGAAGAGCTTGAGTAGCTTACTGTTGAGGGCCTGAGCGGCAGTGAGCAGTGAAATGCCCATAGATGTTGCAGTTTGCACATAAACGACAGTTGACTCCTGCCGGATGATGATAAGTGCAAGTAGGGCACAAAGGGTAGGTACTAGTGTACGCACGTTGGACAGGCGGTGCGTTGGTAACAACAACTTGACGATTCTGATTGTTAGGTGGTGCGGGAACTGCGTTGAGCGGTGCTGCGACTACGTGCGTTGTTCTTACTGTTGTTCTTTTGCTTGCGACTTTGGCGTGATGACCTTGTACCTTGAGATGCTGCGTTGTCGGTGTTGGGAGTAGCAGTAGCCTGATGGAGATTCTCGGTCGAGGTTTTGAAAGCTCCAGCCAAGAGTCGCTTGCCGTTGATCTTAGTTGTGAGTTGGTAGGTTTCCTCGATAGTAGCAGGCCTTGCTGCCTGGACGAAGTCAGCTACACAGTTGGGAAGAACGCGAATGTACTTCTTGATAGTCTTATCAGGCGTGTCCACCTGACTAGGACAGATAATGCTCAGCTATTTGAAATGAGTGGTGAGACCAGCTTTGTCACCTCCTTCCTGCTTGATGTGCCAGAATTCATTCTCCAGCTTCTTGACTTGTGAGGAGGACATAACTCCTTCATCTTGAGCTCCTCCCAGGAGAGGCCATAAGCTGCATCGTTACCGCGCCTGTTGCGCTCAGCGGTCCACCAATCCAGACTGGAAGACTCTAGTAGCAATCAAAGTGCGGAGGTTCTCTGGGCATCCGCTTTGCCTGAAGGTGACCTCGATTGAGTCAAACCACTGAATCATTACGCTGGGTCCATCCTCGCCAGTAAAGTTTGCAGGACCGCGGGCTTTGAATAGTTTGAACCTGAAGGGAGTTCAAGGCGCTTCATTCTTTGAATCAACGGAAGATTTGCTGCTAACCTCGTTGATTTCACTGACAATCTGAGGTATGACTTTGGCCATTTCCTTGGCCACCAGGGAGGCGATTCTCTTGTCAGCTTTGTTCCTCTGAACATTTCAGCGAGTGTGAGAACCGAGAGAAGACATTGTCAAGTGTAGGTTCTGCAGCAGACATCATTCCGAGGAGTTAGACGAGATTCAATTTAATCGGGTTTTGTTTTGAAAAGTTTAGTATTTTAACCATCCTTTTGTTACTATTATTGTTATTATTATCCAAGTAAAGCACAGGAATACATCGGCACACAATCACGTATAGACATAATTCACATAAGCACGTATACATATAGGCACGTCGGACACATAATTCATGTAAACACATATTTTGCACGCATTCACCTACAAATTTTGAACGTAGTCGCCTACATATTTTGCACGTATTCACCTATCTTTCAAGGCAGCATAACGCGTCCGAGAGTTGCGAGCGATAGCGAGTAGCATGAGCGTTGAGTACGAGATTCCTTAGTTTGTTCACGATTAATTAGCGTTTTAGGTTACGAAAGCTGTGCGAGTTGTTTGCGTTTTGTAAAGCGGAAAAGGGGGCATAACGTTTGAGGTTTCCAGCTTTATCGCTCCCCGCTTGTAAAACAAAGCCATAGATGCGTAAAAATCAAAGTTCATAAATTTAAAACACATAATCACAATAAATTCGAAGACGCGTAAAATCAGCGACTGCAGGCTAGCAATCAGAGGGAGTGTCCTGGGTGTTAGACATCGACTATCCAAAGTGGTTCGATTATTCCCAATGAGTTAGAGTACACGCTTTGGCCTAATAGACTGTGCTCTTACCGAGATACGGCAAACAACACTCATCCTTCCAGTCACTACGTGTCTCGTATCGTCGGAACAGTCGGCACTTGGGTGAAATTTGTAAAATCAAAGTAGGGAGTGGAATGTGTCATTAAGATGCGGGTTTTCACCCCTAACTAACAACTTCGCTCCTAATTGTGGTTGAAACAACCTTGAGATAGAATGGGAGATTCCCATTGAGGTGTGGACGTCACTCCTAACTCAACGAAGATTCTCACGCTGAGAGTAAAAATACGCGTAGAGTGAGTGATCTTATCGAGACATCTTGGTTTTCACACCTATTCTCGACCCAATCACTCGGTTGTATTATCCGAGCGTTTTCAAAACGTGTGTATTGTGTTAGCCTTAGGAAAGGCATGTAGCATTTGACCTTACGAAAGGTTTCCGATTTGTACGAAGCTGAAGTGAGTGGGTACGTACGAAGGTGGTTATTGCAGGTTCGAACGAGGGTATCAAATGTAGGTTCGTACGAAGCCCCCACTGGGTTCGTACGAAGGATTTTTCTTGGGTACTTAGACCATAGACTAGGTCAATTCCAAACGACTCGACCTAATTCCCTATAGTTATGGCTCTGATACCAATCTGTCACACCGCAACAGATGGTGGAATCATCAGGGCGCGACACTAGGTGAACCTGATTTCTCAAGAGAATCCATAACAACTATCCATTACCAATATTTTAAAGGTTCATTGTCCCATATCAACGAACAATTATTCAACAAACAGTTATTATAGATAGCAAGTTCTCAAAGCAAAACAAGTCCGACAACCTAGATTTTATTCGATGAGTTTCTAGACTACCTAAATCCATTGCAGCAAAACAGACCATTAACTTGTAACATACGTTAAAATTGAAGTCAATATATAAAGTAAAGGTGAGTACTCAAGTTTGTATAGATAATAGTATAAAAAGTGTTTACGCATAACAAGCATGTAACACGTAGCGGGCGAAGCATGTAACTATCAACAATGATACCACCTAACCACGAGACTGCGATGTAGAGTATGCACGACACATGGTCACCGAAGCGAACACATGAAGTAAGTAATGTGATCCCTAGCAACCCTTGTCACACAGGTGCTGAGTCCAAACTATAGTACTATCATTACTAGAGGCGGTCTAGTGTAACACTGTATAAGCATAGTAACAAGCATTTAACAAATCACGTATAGTATGCGGGGAACGTTAGCGTTTATAAAGTGTTTGCGTTGTGTGTTGTGTTTTGATACTGAACGTATGTAACACCCAAAAGTGCGTTAAATGAAAATGGGTTCGAGTATACTCACAGAACGTGTACTAATCAAGAAAAACGATCCTTAGTTGACAAAAGGGAGCGCCAGGTCAGCCTGCGTACGGGAACAGAAGCATAAGTCCTCCAAAGTGCTGAAACGGTCGGAAATTGAAGTGTCGGAGGGAGAACAGAAGCTTCGTACAAAGCTGTTGCCGTCGTACGAAGGTGGGTCTTCATACTCGTGCTGCTTCCTTTGTCCAAAATCGAGTGTCTTCACGTCGTCTTCGGAAAATCAAGTGTTCATCCCTCCAACCTTAAGCTATTGATTGAGCTTAGAGTTGGAGAGGTCTTTGATAGCATCATGATTGGAAATTAGGCTGTGATGTGTAAAACCAGAGCCTTCGTACGAAGGCAGTGCCTTCGTATAAGGCCATGTCCCTTCGTACGAAGACAGTGCCTTCGTATAAGGCCATGTCCCTTCGTACGAAGGCAGTGCCTTCGTACGAAGCTGGCTTCGCACAGAACAGTCCAGTTCACAAATGTGGTTGTTTTTGGCATTCGGTGCTGTGTTTTCACCTGAATCGGATGTGTTTCCGAGTCCAACTCAAGTTGGTTTCGACATTGCCTCGTTCCACTATTCAGTGAACGAAATACATGCCGTTTTTGTCCGGTTTGGTGTAAAAATCAAGTTCAAAAGGATTTTAAAGAGTTTTCACCCAGATCCAACACTTGGTGAGTGTGAAATCAACTAATTTCTAACTCGGGAAGCTGAAGCTAGTCCCAATACACCCAGTTAAGTGTAGATTAGAAGCAAAAGCAGAAGTTCTTAATGAAAAAGTTTGAAGGTTCTTGCATAAAGCAGGAATTTATAAAGAAAAGAAGAAGTTAAGTGAAATGTTGATTGTTTTTATGTAAAAACAGAAGAATTTAGATAAAAAAGGAAGTGACTCTTGGGAAAATCAAAGTGGAAAACATTGTATAATTGAAGAAAACAGTTAAATCTTACTTGGAAATGATCGGACAGCAATTTGGCAAAGTTTCGGATCAAAATCAGCAAGTGAGAATGAATGAGGAGGGGCATGGGTATTTATAGGGAAAGTGGGTTCGCACAAGGGCCTTGGTTCGAAAAGGCTGCCTTTGTACAAAGGTAGTACCTTCATACGAAGTTGCTTAGCTTGGAACAAAGCTGTTCTTTTGCGCAACCTTTTCCTCGTTTCGCATGTTGGATGTTCACTTAATGCGTTTTGTTGCGTTAGATAGTGTTGGCACCTTAATTATTTTAGTATAGCACTAAGTTTCGAGTTGCGCTGTGTTTTAGAGTGATAGATCAAGTTGTGCGAGTAGCGTTGAGTTTCCGCTGCGATAGCATTTGCGAGTAATAATACACATAATAAGCACACACAAGTAACGCACATAAGAACACACATAATATTACTACTACTGATAATAGCGTTTGCGATTGTAAAGCATGTTAGTCATGGTAAGCGTAGGCATAGGCGTATGATAACCATACAAACACACTCGGCAATAAAATAGCCTAATTCTCTGTAATTCGTGTTTCTTAAGGGTTTGCGAATAATAAGCGTTTAAACACATAGCGGCGCGTGTTATGAAATTGTATTTATTTTAACATAACCCATTGTTTATATTAAATCCTGGGATTCAAGTTGGTTACAAAACAAAGCGAAAACAAACAGGTAATGATCCGAAAAGTCGGGTTGTTACACTTTATCCGTGACTGCTATTAGAAAACCACTGACTCGTATTGAGAAAATCCACACTGATGAACAAAAAGCTGATTTTTAGACAAAACCATTTTATCGAACAAAGTTTCAATATCTTTTGAAATTAAATTGGATGAAAGATTTGTCAGGGGGAACAAAGAGAGTGAAGCTGATATGGATGACGATTCAAAGTAATCCTCATCGGTTTGTCAAAGTTTTTGTTTTCAAGTTCTTTCTTTAAAACCAAAATCCAAAAGTTTGTTCTTGATTTTAAGGGGAGAAATATGTTGTGAAAAAAAACAAAAACGTATAAAATTTGAAAAGTACAAAAACATAGAAGAAGACAAAATCGAGTTTAAGTGTATAAAAAGAGTAAATAATAGTACATCAGTGGACGATCATAACATGCTAAAGAAATGTGACAGTATACTTCGCACATTCAGTAAATTGTTTAACATCTCTCAGATATATGTAGGGCTGTAAACGAACCGAACGAACACGAACAAGGCTTTGTTCATGTTCGTTAGTTAAGGAAACAAATGTGTTCACGAACGGTTCATGAACACTTATCGAACGAGATTATATGTTCATGTTCGTTCATTAAGGAAATGAGTGTGTTCACGAACGGTTCACGAACACAAACGAACGCAAATAAATTTGGAGAACGCGACAAATGACAAAGCTAGATGGCCCAGAGAGTAGCACCGGAACTTGAATCCCTTATTGTGGAACGGGGGTCGATTGTATTCGCCGTTGTAAATAATGAGAAAGGAAAGTGAAATGGTGCATAACAAGGTGAAAGAGGGCTTCCTAGTTTAATTATTAGGGTAATAAAATAAATAAAAGTGTAATAATATAAAAAGTATAGATAAAATATATTAAAGTATAAAAATATTTAATTAAAACACAAACAAACGAACATAAACGTAAGCAAATGAACGAATGTTGACTTCAGGAACACAATCGAACGAACGAGACCGCTGTTCATGTTCGTTCATTTAACTAATCGAACGAAATTTCTTGTTCATGTTCGTTCATTTATTAAACGAACGAATGTAAACGAACTTCCCGCAGAACTGTTCGCTGAACGTTCGGTTCATTTACAACCCTAGTTATATGGTCTTAGTACACTGATATTTCGTTTGAGAGATTGCCTGATTCTGAGATACTAGGTCTTTATAACTAGTTGATATCTGGGTATTATACAAGTTCTTCTGATTTTGCCTCAGCAATGGCCTAGAACCTATAGAATACTTTTGCTTTAAAACCGTAAACTGCATCAAAATTGAAAGTATCGAAGGATCTGGCAATTGTAGTTAAAAGATTCCAAAATATGGAACACCACTTTTAAGTTCTTTGTCTGTACGGTGGTACTAACTTGAGCTCTCAAGTCCTTGCAAAACCTAGAACAATTACATATATCAATTAGGTATATTCACTTGTAAGATGAAATCTAGGGAATCTTGATACGGGAGTATAATCTCAGGTGGGGAACACTATTAAGTCAAGTTCTAATACATCTAATTACCGTATGTCGAAAAAATTGAACTTTGTGTAGAGGTTTAAAAGGACAAACATACTGACAATCTAAGTGAAGTTGTTTAAGACTTAATGTATACTCAGATCAACGGTGTTAGTAATAAGTCTCAAAAACTGATATGATCCACTTACACAAACTCAAAAAATATGTTTGTAAATATGTTTGTACATAGCTATTTCACTTCAGAAGACCAAAATGATTTTCAGTGTGGTTTAGCAAAAACTTTGGAAAATTCAAAAATATTTTATTTCATCTTATTCTTCGACTGTTGATGATGGAATACTGATCTTCAAAATCCAAAGTTGCTGAATAGAATCTAGAGAACCACGGGTTGGGAGCTAATATGAAATAAGAAATGTTTTGAAAAGAATACAAGTTCATTAATTTGAATTTAATTAACGGAAAAAAAAACATCAGTTTGTTCAAAAGTGTTCAACCAAGGTCATTAACTTGGACTTGGTAGACAAATCAGGTAACCAGGGTCATTAACTTAGACTCGGTTAACTAAGTGGGTCATTAAAACTTGTAAAATGTTTGAAATTTGAAAAAGTTGGAATTTCATACGAATGAACACATTCGCACAAAGGAAACTCCTTCACACGGAGGTACGTTCATCCGCATGAAACACTCACATTTGCACGAAGGTAATACCTTCGCACGGATGTTGAATAGTGTGACTATATAAGCTCATTCGTTTGAATGAAGCTTCATTCGCACAAAAGTTTCCTCCGCACCAAGTTGATTGATTTGAGAGAAAAAAAATTTTAAGTGTCCAAGTGTTGTCCAAGTTTACATTATGGTAGTTGATTTGCACACCATCAACAATGGGAAAGGTAGATTAGACTAAAACATGAATATATTTGGACTAAAATGTTAAAATCGGACCTAAAAAGACAAAAGCTAGATCAAAGATGATTGAACGGGCAAAATGAAAAGTTGAACACATAATAAATGCTTATTGGCACTTTCACGTCCTAATTAAGCACTCAATTTGATCAAAACTTGTAAGAATCAAAAGAATCGAAAATTGATTTTTGAAACGGATGAAGTTACATCCTACTAAAGTAACTCATTCGCATGAATGTAGTTACGTTTGCACGGAAGTAACAATATTTGGTCAAAAACTGTTTACCTTCACATGAAGAAAGTTACATCTATTCCAATCTAGTGTTTGTGTGTTATTTGTTGGTACACTTTATGTGGACGCAACTCGATTCGGTTCGATTTGGTTCGGTTCAGCTCGGTTAGGTTCGGCTCATGCCCGACGTCACGACATTCCTCCGTCGTGCGCCCCAGAGTTCGACACGCGAAGCACGGAGAGCCGAGAACGTTTCCCGCTGACATATCATCATGACATCATCATGATGATGTCACATGTTTGACAAATGTTTACAATCTGCATGTTGAGAATTCATATTTACGTAAAGAATGGTTGATGGGCCATTTCCTTGGGCTGATACTACCTTGGGCCGAAACCCTTTAAGATCTGCATGTATGTCGACGAAACTCTCAAGGTTTCGTCGACTTTGAAGTTTCGTCGACTTGCTTCAGTTTCGTCGTACTAGCTGCCTATATAAACAAGACTGAAGACAGAAGGCACAGAAAGAGAGAGAGAGAGAATCGAGAATTTAGTTGTATTTCTTGTATTATCTTTCTGTAACAAAACTCTATCGGTATCAATATACAGACGTTAAACATTATATCTTTGTGTTGTGATTATCTCTCGCTCGGTTTATATCATAACGTGGATTCCGCACTCGTTACGGTATTCGAAACAAGATCTCGTAGTTGTCCGGAGATCCGAAAACGGACCTACAATTGGTATCAGAGCGTAAGGCTCGATTTCTTGTTGAAAACCGAGTTACCGGAGCGATTTTCGAGTGGGTTTTAAACTTTTCTTGGATAAAAATCATAAACCCAGTTTCTTTTTTTCTGAAAATACGAATTAAAACTCGAAAATCAGTGTTGTTTGGTGTCGTTTCTGTTCAAAACTTGTTGAAAAGTGTTGGAGATTATCGAAGGTACAAGTTGTGTCGAGTTTCTATGTCAAAATTTGTTGTTCGGAAAAGTATTCAGTGACCGGAAACTTCATATCTTCATGAAACCTTCAAAAAGTTCATAGGTGTTCTTCATAATATCAACTTTTTGATTCTTTATAAACTTACTGTTCAAGTTGTTGGTGATTTAAAATTATATCTTGTTTGAAAATTGTATTTTCAAGGTATGGTGGGCTGCTGTGTTTGGTAAGATAAGCATGTTGTTGAGTTGAATTTGGTGTACTGTGTGTCAGAAGGGATAAGGTTCCTTTGAAAATATCTCAACAACTCCTAGATCTTATCCCAAAACCACAGAGTTTCGTCAATATTATTCACCCAGGTTTCGTAAAGATCAGGTTTCCTCATAACTGAGATACATCAAGAGTTTCGCCAAAGGTCATTATAGTTTCGTCGCACAAGAGATAATCAGAGGTTTCGTCGACCATCCTGAAGTTTCGTCGATCAGGAAGGTTCATTCAGAAGTTTCGTCGAAGCTTTATTTATCAAAGGTTTCGTCGATCAGTCACCAGAGTTTCGTCGTTATCATTTTTTATTAAAGGTTTCGTCAAAGTTTTGTCGTGTATCAGAAACAACCAGAGGGTTTTGTCGAGCTAAAGTTTCATCATTGAGAGTTTCGCCAAAATTTGGGTTTCGTCGAAACTTGTAATTTATTTTCAACAGAAGACTTTTAAAAGTGATTTAACTTTGTGCTTTCAAGTGTGTCATCAGGTATTCTACTTCATATATCAAATATGAGTAGTACGAGTCTATGGGATTGGAGTACGGACCCACGACCAGGTCAAGATCAGACTTCGATGGCCGCATTGTTAATGAATGCTGTGCCTCAACAATATATCTTTTTGGATTTTTGGCTTAGAAAATCAAAAATGAGTTTCTTGGATAAAGGAAGATGATGATATTCACTGGTGTGGTCGGTCAACGTGTTCAAAAAAGTAAATCCAAAATTTGAAAATTCAAAAACATCGAAAAATTTCAAAAACTCAAAAACAATAGAAAAACAAAAATGAGTTTCCTGGCGAGAAAAAGAGAAAATGATAGTACATCAGTGGTCTGTCGAAACCTCTTCGAACTAAACTTAAAATGAAAAAACGATAAGCAGCTCTATATAAGATGTATCGGTGGGCTCACAATCATTTTAAAGTGTGCAGGGTGATATAAACCTTAACAGAATTCAAGTCAGGTGGGAACCATTCATTGGCATATGGTCTTAGTACCAAAATTTCGTTTGATTGATTGCTGAGGTTCTGAGATATTCGGTCTTTATGCTGCTTATCATTTGGGTATCATGGTTGTATCAAACCGTAAAAATAACGGAGACGAAGTCTAGATCTTCCATGATACTATACATACGTGTACATATTGCATTCGACCTCAATAAGTGATCTACAATCACATGTCTAAACAAATAAGTGATAATATATCACAGCTTTCTTGTGGAAGTCAAGTTCGTCTCTTTGCTGTACGAAAGTACTGACCTGTTCACGGACTTGCTCTTGTGCCCTCATGGATATGAAAATCAAGTTCCTCATCAATAAGTGATTCTATCACATAGGTCTTGTTTTCAATAAAAAATAAGTGAGTTTCTCACATTCTTTTATACGTCAAAACAGATGATAAACGGTATACTCACCGGTAAGATGAACTCTCGTGCATACCTTGATACGGGAATGTGTCGTGTGTGGATGAACACCGGTCAGTATGTATAAATCATACACTAATCGTATCCCCTCGCCATGATTACATCTGATAAGTTGAGCTTAAGTGGACAACAATACCGATAATTGTTATAGGATGCTTATCTAATTGTTAACAAAATGAACAACCAGAGCGTTTTGACGTGACCGTACACTGATATGATTCTCTTACCCTCGAAACTTGCAAAAAGAATGTCTGTAAATATTTATTTACTGTTTTCAGTTTCTGCATCTTTGTATATATTTATTTATTGCTTTCCGTCTTTACATTTGAAAAATTCAAAATACCAAAAAGAATTTAGGTACGTTTTAATATAAATTTTATAAAATCCAAAAAGATTTTATTTCTATCTTATTTTAGATTGACCGATGTTGGAACTCGAGTCTATCGTACCCAAAATCCTGATTGTAAGCCGGAAAACAATTGCACCTTCATAAACTGTCGAAGTTAACAAGTTCTAAAAGTTAAAAGATTAAAATTGATCAAATTTTTTAAAACTTTCAAACTATTGTCGGTCGGTGTTTGATTGAGATTTGATCTCATATGTGTCACTTGTTTAATTTGTCTATATTCCAAGCGGTTGTTCTCATTGCGTGTTTAGCTTTCGTGTATGTGCATATATGACATCAGAATCAGCTAAAGGCGAAGAGAACGAGTCAGATGACAAGCCGTAAAGTGAAGACACGACGTTGATGCAATCAGAAGATCAAGATGATCGGGTTGCAGTTGATCACTCATCAACACCACAAGAATCTAAAGAATTGAAGATCAAAAGATTCACGAGCATAACTCAAAGGAGAGCTTATCTTAAGGGGGAGTTATTGATACACTTTCTTCTTACGACACGTGAAGACGTTGAAGATCCTCCGACATGGAAGACATGGAAGACGAACCATCACGAGTAGCGTCCAAGGGGGAGTTTGTTGGTACACTTTATGTGGACGCGACTCGACTCGGTTCGATTTGGTTCGGTTCAGCTCGGTTAGGTTCGGCTCAAGCCCGACGTCACAACATTCCTCTGTCGTGCGCCCCAGAGTTCGACACGCGAAGCACGGAGAGCCGAGAACGTTTCCCACTGACAAATGTTTACAATCTGCATGTTGAGAATTCATATTTACGTAAAGAATGGTTGATGGGCCATTTCCTTGGGCTGATACTACCTTGGGCCGAAATCCTCTAAGATCTGCATGTATGTCGACGAAACTCTCAAGGCTTCATCGACTTTGAAGTTTGGTCGACCTGCTTCAGTTTCGTCGTACTTGTTGCCTATATAAACAAGACTGAAGACAGAAGGCACAGAAAGAGAGAGAGAGAGAGAACCGAGAGTTTAGTCGTATTTCTTGTATTATCTTTCTGTAATGAAACCCTATCAGTATCAATATACAAACGTTAAACATTATATCTTTGTGTTGTGATTATCTCTCGCTCGGTTTTTATCGTAACGTGGATTCCGCACTCGTTACGGTATTCGAAACAAGATCTCGTAGTTGTTCGGCGATCCGAAAACGGACCTACATTACTGTTACATTCATACCAATCTCATCCACACAAGACTCTGTAAATTTTTGAATATTTTTCTAAGTGTTGAGTTCTGAGGATCTTTGAGGCAAAAGCTAAGAACTTCGATCCTAAACACAACATCTGTTGTGTGCTAGATGAAAAATTACCAAATATGGAACCTTTCAAGCCTATTCTGGAATTCTTTGATCGTGTTTGAATAAAAAAGACGTTAGCGGATCAACACAACGCATATAGATCGAACGTAGCACTACGTGAAAAAGGGGCTACGGCCACACTTTTGGCAAAACCGCCGAGCCACACTTTTATAAAAATGTGTGGCTAAAGGTTATTCATAACATTGTAAAACACCTTTAGCCACACGTTTTATTATTAATGTGACCATTTATACCAGTTCAGAACCTTTAGCCACACTTTTAGAAAATAATGTGACATTTATTAGCCAAAAATCGAAATGTGTGACCAAATGTGATCTATAGTCACATATTTTTGTTTCATGTGACAAAAAAAAACATGTGTTTAACACCTTTAGCCACACTTTAAGAAAAAAATCATGACATATATTTGCTACTCTATCAAAGTGTGTCTAAATATTATCTATGATCACATTATATATTTTCCTGTGACCAATAACATGTGTATTCAAAACCTTTAGCCACACTTTAAGAAAAAATTGTGACATTTATTAGTCACACTAAAAAAGTGTGGCCAAATTTTATCTACGGTTACTGTATTTGTTTCGCTTTACTAAACACAAAACAATTCCAAACCTTTAGCCACATATTAAGATAAAACATCCACATTAGAAAAGTGTGGCCAAATGTGTTCTACGACCACATTATATGTCTAATAAAGTGGCTAAAATCTAATACATACGGCCACATATATTATTTTAGGTAACCAAAGATTAGACAATAGTCACACTTAAAATTACAAAATATAATGTGGTTTTACATTAACATTCGGCACACAATCATCATTTTGTTTATTTTGTGTGATGAAATATTATCAAATGTCATTAAAAAAAATGTGTGACCGAATGTTAAACTTGGCTTTCAGCAAGTTGTCTCGAACCTGTATGTTAGTGCATTTATGTCTATCGCCTCCGTCAATACGAGTCATAGCTGAAAAGGATTGACACAAGACTTTATATTGTTATATGTAGAAAAAGGCAAGGTGGCAATTCTGTAATTAATGAGATTTCTCATTAAGCCCCTTGGTCTATAAATAGGAACATAAGTTGTTATGTTTAGAACTTTTTGGCATTTGCACTTTTGGAGATCAAGAGCTAGAGAGAGAAAGTAGAGAGACAAAGTGCTCAAGGTGATTCGTGGTGCTTTGTACGTTTTCAGATTATCAATAGAATCACGTTTATAGTACGGTCTTGTGTTCGGTCACGTTCGTGTACGGATTCCGCACGTTACACGATTCAGTTCGCAATCGTTACATAGTCAAAACCGGTCCTATAAGTGGTATCAGAGCAGGAGCTCAATTGCACAGATCAATCACACAAATTCGTACAGGATTTCATCAGATTCAGATCCAAATTCATCTAGATTTGTCAAAATTTCTTCATTTTTCATCTCTTTTACGTTTTCAACTGAAAATCGCCAAATTAAACGAGTTTTTACGATTAAAAATCGCTGATTTTTGGATATGTTGTGCGAAAACACTTGATCTAAAAGCCTACAAATTTTTAGATCTTAATTCTTAGCGGTTTGTGAGATATTGAAGATTTTTGGTTCGAAAGAGTTGAAAATATGCTAACTGTTGTTGTTGATGATATTCTTGGTGTTCACCGATCGGATGACCACCCGATCCGTTGAACATTGTTTTGTTAATCACATAGTGTCAAAGTCTCGAAGTGTCACCCGATCAGGTGACCATCCGATCCATCTTACCTCACTCAATTCATTTCATTAAAGTCAATTGTTAACTCAACAGTTCTCGGCCCAATTATAATAGAAAGTGATAAGTGTGTCAAGCCCATGTGTGATTATAACTAGTATGTCGGCCACATGATAACTGTGTGCATGTGAGTTTATATTGAAAGTCAAATTTCATTGTTGAGGTCAAATAGTCAAACTGCTACTCGATCGGATCACCGTCCGATCCGTTGCAATTTGTTTGTTTTGATAAAGATTAATTATCGAGTGGTGACTCGATCGGATCACCACCCGATCCGTCACATTTCACTAAAGGTTTGACTTTGTTGACCCACCCGATCGAATCACAATCCGAGTCAAGGGACTTTATTTTTTTCAAAAGTTTATAGTGCAAAGAATCGAATGGCAATCCGAACGAATTGCCACCTGATCCTAATCATTCTATTGTGTTTCCGTGTCTTAAGTCAAGTATCGGATATCCGCTTGATCGAGTAGCCACCTGATCCAAGGAACATTGTCACTCGATCGAGTAGCCACTCGTTCCAAAGTCAAAGTATCAGATACCTACTCGATCGGACAACATTGTCTACCGATCGGACAGCCACCCGATCCAAGGCACTTAGTCACCCAATCGGACAGCCACCCGATCCAAGGCTCTTAGTCACCCGATCAGACAACCACCCGATCCAAGGCACTTTACCACCAGATCGGACATCTTGTCACTCGATCGGATCACCACCCGATCCGGTGTCACCCATTCACTGTTACTATTGACTTTTGTTGACTCACTCGATCGGATACCCGTCCGATCCAAGTGTTTGATATTTTTTTAACTGATTGTTTGTTTGCGTGCTCTAGGTGATTCGAGGAGATAACATCATGGCTGAAGAGTTCTACAACACGTTCTACAAAGCTTTCACATCAGAATCTTTCGAAACATCAACCGTCACACCGAAATCAATAACAAAAACAATCAATGATAACATAAAACATGGTAACTTCTATGGAACCTATTCGAAACCACCTAAACTTAAGAATATAGAAGATTATACTTGGTGGAAAGAAAGAATCCTGAACTGGACCAAGGCATACGCTCACGAGAGCTGGTTTTGCTTAGAGTTTGGATACAGTCAACCAATCAATGACAAGAATGAAGAGATCCATCTCAATGATCTTTCCATTGAAGACAAACGGAAATTATCATATGAACAGAAGATGATCGCATTGATTCAACAATCTATCCAAGATGTATATTTTCTTTGTTAAATCATGATCGGTCATCAAAATCGGTTTGGGAAGCGTTAAGGGTTAAAGCCGAAGGTCGCAAACAAATTAAAAAGAACAAAATTGCTTTACTAAAAAAGGAATTTGATTTGTTTGATAGTTTAAAGGGAGAGACAGTGAGGCAAATGATTAAACGTTTTTGCCATTTAAAAATTAAGTTAGACAGATTTGGGATTGTGAAAACAAGAGAAGAAGTGGTTAACAAAATAAATGAAGCGTTACCACGAGCTGATCAGTGGCAAACATTTGTTTTATTTTGAAAAACTATGTGTTATATGATACAATCACTCTTGATGTATTAATTGAAAAGATTGAAACTCATGAGCTTAAATTGCAGAAACCTAGCAAGATGAGCAGTTCTTCATATCAACAGAATGTTGGTCTTTATTACAAAGGTAGCACACATTCGGTGAACGTTGGTGAATCACCAAAGACAGGATTCAGTGCTGAAAAATCAACAGAACCATAGAAAAGCTCATCAAGCTACAACCAATGATATCATTCAGCTTCCTCAAAAGCAAATCCTGAAGAATCTGAAGAAATTCTCTGCAAGATCGCTTTGAAACTGAAGAATTCTCCGGCTATGAGCATCAATGCAGCAAAACAACAAATGAGTTTTCTGGCATCTGTGTTAGAGTCATACGAAGGTCTAGTATCTGGAAAAATTGGAAACTCAGAGCTGACAAAGGAAGACTACGACCAAATTGACCCAGCAGAAATGGAACTTATTGACATACGCTGGTGTTTAGCAAGTTGCATTCGAAGAGCTCAGAGGTATATGGAGATTACTTGGAAGCAGTCAATAGGTGGTCCATCAATAAAGCTGGGATTCGATAAATCCAAAGTGACCTGCTTCAAATGTAAGAAAAAAGGTCATTTCAAAAGAGAATGCACAAATTCTGAAGTTGACAAAACTGAGAAACCTTTCAATGATGATTATTACCGAAAGGCGATTTACCACCGTAGCAAAGAAGAGCCGAAGCTGATTGAAAATAATCCCATAGAGAAGTCAAGAGCATGTGCAGTAATCCATGATGATGAAGGGTTGATCGGAGCGAATTTCTTCCAGAAGATGATCTTGTTGATGATAGGCTCATAGCACATGGCAGAACTGTATCAAATAATAAATATCGTGCGTGTGTTGCTAAGATAAAAGAGAAAACACGAGAAGAAATTCTAAAACAGAAAACTGAAAGAGAAAGATTCCTTGCTGGTCGCAGAATTGAGAAAATGCATGAAGAATACGAAGATGCAAAACTGTGGAAGATACTGCAAGAAGAGAGATTGCTATATCAAAAAAAATGGTGATCCTGTCATTCACAGAAAAGATGTGGTTTTCAATGATGTTCTTGTAGTAATTCCTCTGTCCGGCGAATATTACTCAAACGTAAAAGATAAAACTTATTTGAAAAGGCTGGACAAGATAATTCGTGATGTGAAGACCGTGAGTTTGAAAAAGAGGGATGAAGA
Source organism: Helianthus tuberosus (assembly GCA_030545235.1). Classification (NCBI taxonomy): domain Eukaryota; kingdom Viridiplantae; phylum Streptophyta; class Magnoliopsida; order Asterales; family Asteraceae; genus Helianthus; species Helianthus tuberosus. The sequence goes on from JARYGA010026145.1 coordinate 205,638, forward strand.
AAGAATGAAAAAGAACGTTGAAATCTTGGTTGATGATTTGAAGAAGGTTGCTGAAGAAGTCAAAGTTGAAGCTGTGAAAGAGGAAGATGTGAAGATAGCTGAGGAAGAGAAAGAAAAGAAAAACGAAGCAGTTGGTGAAGAAGGTGTTACTAAAGAACAACAGGTGAGTGAAGAAGAAATGAAGAAGAAATAGGTAGAATAAGTGAAGATGGAAAGTTCGTTTGAAGTTAATGGTGATGATGGAACCGGTGAAGAAGAACAAAAGAATGAAGCTGATCAGAAAGAGACAATAGAAAAAGCCGAAGTGCCAATCACTGAGGTAAAATATGATTCTGAAATCTTAAACAAAAATGTTGAAAAGTGCAAGAAATGCATGGAAACATGCAGTGCTTGTACTGAAAAAGACGAAAAATTCAGAAGAAGAGATCTAGAATTTACTAAAATAGAAGAAGTTTTCAAAAATAAGTGTAAAGAAATGTTAGAAAACGAAAAGGTTTTAAAAGATAATGATGAAAAACAAACACAAAAATGCAAGCTTTTAGAAAAAGAAAATGAGATTTTAAAAGATAAGGTTTCGAAAATGACAGAAGAATGTATTAAAAAAGAAAATGCATGTCAGGAAATGAAAAAGGAGTATGATTCAATAAAATTGGCATATCACATGACAAAAGAGTCATATGAAGATGTGAAAAGTTAAATGAAACTTGTTCAATCGGGATTAAAATATAGTTCTGAAACAACTGATACGCTTAAGCGACAGTATTCAATAAAGCAACAAGTTGTAAACTCCTACATTGAGGATGTTGCTAAGCTAAAGCGTAAAATAGCTGATTTAGAACAAGATAACAACAAGTTAAAAAGCTATCATGCGTCATCATATGTGCTTGAAAGAATTTTCAACATAAAACCGGGTGATGATGATTCTGAGAAAAACACAAAGGGTATTGGTTCTGAGTATCATCAAGTTCCTCCACCGGAAAAGTTTGCATTTTATGATGATAAGAAAGTCGAAAAAGCTTTCAACATGGTCGATCAATTGCCTGATAGCATTGACGTAACCTATTCCAAATCTGATGATTCAAGTGATTCAGAGGTGGTAGGTAAGGTCGTTGAAAGTGTGTTGAAAGAAGAGTCGATTGATACAGGTAAATCTGAATCGCATGATGAAAATGAAGGTATTTTTCATGAAGAATATCTGAAAAACTCAAAATCTGAGAAAAATTTGAATGATGATTCAAAAGGATTGGTTTATACCATGATTGGATTGGATAAATCATTCTTAGATATTGTATTCCCGATTCAGAATGTGATTTCAGAAAAGATTGATAAAGTTTTTAAAATGGCTGAAATTGAAAAAACTGAAATTCCAAAGTTTGCTGGAAAAGGTCACAAAACTTTTTATAACAAACCTGGTTTCAAGAAGAAAAACATGAAGGCTGGGTTGGGTTATAAGAAGAAACAAAGTTGGAAAAGAAATGAAATGCCAAATTATCAAACAAAAATGAATTTTGTTCACAGAACAAGTTCCGAAGAAGGGAAAGAACTCAAATTTAGACAACAGTCTAATGAAGAGTTCTATGCTCAGAAAAAGCAACAACAACAGGTCAAAGATGTTTCAAAGAGAACATGTTTCAAATGTGATCAAACAGGACATCTTTCTCGCAAGTGTCCAAATCCAAAACCTGTTGGTGTTGAGACCAAAAAGAAGTCTGATATTATGAATCAGAAATCAACCAAGTTTGATCCAAAGCAAACTTGGAAGCCTAAAATGTCAAAGGCTGACTCACAACAAACCTGGAAACCAGTGACACTCAGATTTAGAACAACACATAGTTGGAGAACAAATGTCGATGCAACAAAACCACAATAGTTTTGGAAACAAACTGTTGTTCAGAATCAAAATGTTCAAAAAGATTCACATTTTTACAAAAGAGGTACTCCAAAAGATCAAACATGGTCTGTTAAGAAACAAATTGCTTTGGTAAATGATGAAAAAGATGATGTCAAAATTGAAAAAGTCTTTGTACAAAATGAGAAAGATTTTCCAAAATTGAATGAAGCATATTGTGTTGAAATTCCTAAGGTCAAACAGACCTGGGCTAAATTGTTCAAGTAACTGAGTAATTTGAATGTGCAGGTGCTTCAGAAAGAGGATGAAAGTCAAACCAATGAAGGAAGCAGCCTGACACGAGAGAAAGAGGCTGCTGGTCCCTGCGACTGTTGAACAGGGAGTTTGTTTGGTTTCTGTACATAAATAAACCATATTTCAAAAACCCTAAAAAATAACAAAAAATTTAAAAACCAAAAATATGTTTTTATTTTATCAAAAATTTGAAAATAAAAAATATGTTTGTTTTTAAATTTTGTCAAAAATTTCAAAAATATGTTGAATGAATATGCCGAAACCCTCACGGCGGAACAAACATGGTTGCTTTCACAAGATTGAAACATGGTTTTCAAACTGTCGAAAATCAATGGGTTGTAAATCATGGGGGTACAATATACTTTCTGCAAAATAGAGCATAAGATGTAGAAAATGGATGGCGAGACAAAGCTATCTACATCGGTTATCAAATTTTCTTTAAATGTTTTGAATTTTAGGGGGAGTAAAAATTTCAGAAAATACCAAAAACATTAGAAAAATTGAAAAAGCCAAAAACATGATAAAAAAAAGAGTTGTGTGTAAAAAGAGGAAATGATAGTTCATCAGTTAGACAATCACAGTACGCTAAAGAAATGGAAAGTTAAATGTGATAAACGGTCTCACTGATGATATGTCAGTAGGATTTTACATGATTAGTAGATTGTTTTCGAGATATAAACCTAAATATCTTATACTTACTTATCTCGTGGGGGAACATCTCTCGGATATATGGGTAACCCCCGAAATCTTGTTTGAGAGATTGCCTGATTCTGAGATACTAGGTCTTTATACTGTTTGATATCTGGGGTATTATACCTGGTCTTCTAATATTGCGGAAGCAATGGCCTAGACATCGTATAATACTTTACGCGCTGTAAAAGCTTACCATATGCATAAAAATTGAGAAAATATCGAAAGATATATATCAAGTGCAGTTGTAAAGAAGATTCCTAAAGGGAACACACCTCAAAGTCGAGCCTTCATCTATTTGACTGAATGGAAGTTCATACCTGAGCTCTCAAGGTCTCTGACTAACCCAGAGAACAGATATCAAATTGGTATATTCACCTGATGAGGATATTATTCAATCTAAAGTTGTGAAAAATGTAGTTGATAAAGTGCTAAAATCTGACAGTGATTCAACAATTGACGATGAGGAATGTTTTCTAAACAACTACATCCCAAAACCAAAATCCCAGAACAACTTAAGTGATGATCCAAGTCTTGTCATGTACAAGATGCAAGGTTCGGATAAGTTGCACTCGGATATTGAGTTTCCGATTGAGAATGTGAATCTGGATAAACTGAAGAAAGTTTTCAAACTTGTTGAGATCGATGTTTCTGAGATTGAAGGGTTAAAGAGTTCCAAAAGGATTTTGAACTTTGAAGGTGATAAATCTTACTATAAGAAACCTGTTGTGCCACCACGCTTTACCAAAAACAATCAAAACAGATGGTCGGGTGGATATCAGGGTGGTAAGAGTTATGTGACAACTGTGCTCTGTGATCGATGTACAATGTAAAACAATGTTGGTTATCAATAAAACGATGTGTTTAGGTGTTATTATATGTGTTTTGGTGTTAATGTATGTGCAATTGTGTTTAATGATTTTACAATTTGATTCGATTCCGATTTCAAGCTTTAAATCACTTTCTGGAAGGTTATACGCAAACTGGTGCTTAAACTCAATCAGTTTAACGCGACATACACTCCGGAACTGTGACGAAAGCCAAGCATACCCTAAATATCCCTTACATAACTTAGAAACAAGTTTCGAAGGATTCGGTATGGCGAAAACACGTTTATTTGAACTAAAGAGCTAATTACGACAAAACTGCGAAACGAACGTTGGTGACCGCCCGGATAATATTTAAATCCCACAAATATTCTGTTATGATTAAAAGATTAAAATCTTATTTTAATCAGGTTCATGTTGAAAAATAAATTAAAACGCTTAAAAACGTTATTTTTCAAGTTTAAGCACGTACCGCGTGTTTCTGCGCGACACAGTGCTTTTACTGCGAAACTCAGACAACGTAGACAGTCTTGGCAACTGAAATTTATTTCAGTAATATTTTGGCGAGTTTATTTTTATAGAATAATAAAAATAATTTAGAACGCCATAAATCGGGATTTGAACGTTAGATATAATACCCGGTACCTAATTAAACACTTTAACGGAACGGTGTTTAACCGGACAATCGGACATTACCCGGGACACTAAAATTTTCCCACACACATTATTTTATTATTTCTGAGCTAGTTAGGGTCCCCGAATACCCTAACCCACTTTATATTATTACACACACTTAAACCACTAGTTGTTCCAATTACCTCCTAACTAGATTAGTAACTTATACTTGAAACACAACTAAACCAACCCCCCCCCCCCCAACCGGATTCTAGAAGTGGGATCTCCACTTGATATTTTCTTGATTAGTTTAATAACATTGCAATGTACTTGGGGGGGGGGGGGCATATTGTCTTGTGGATAATAAAATGTTGGAGAACTTGTGGAATATAAACCCTAGATCACCATTATCTTTCATCATTCACAATCAACCAACTCCACTTCCTTTCCTCTCTCCCACTAACGGCTCAAACAAGCGCAATCACCACTACCATCATTCAAAATTCATCATCCATTCTAAAGGCATCCAAAGGTGCAAGGAGCCCTACAAGTAATCTTGGTGCTTTCGGAAGCTCAAGGACCGCTCTTGTTTTCTTTTATCCACCACTTTTCTACACTCGAACTCCCCTAGCCTTGTGCTAGTAGTAAGTGCCTTAGATCCTTGTGTTTTACTTGTTATTAAGTAGTTAATGATGTTTAAAGATAAAAAACACAAGAACATTAAAGAACATGAACAAGTCTTGAACATAAACTAGTCTAGTGATAAGGTAGTGTTAAAATGATGATGAAATATGATAGTGCATGATGAATCTGAGTTATATGAACTATAATCTGCTGTAAATAACTTATGACCTGTTGGCAATCGTTAATAGAGAGTATGGTGGTCGTATGTGTGCGTTTTAGTAACCTTTAAACTAAAAACAGCATGCTGAGTTGTACTTTCAGGCGACTTTAACTGGCTGTAACAGGACCTTAATTAAACAAAAAATGTATTTTCTAAAGTCTAGGTTCATGTATTATGAAATACGGTTCTAATGGTACCGGAATCATAATTTTTGGACTCCGTTTACTATTTTTAAAGTGTCTTTTCGTAACAGCAGCTGGAGCTGCATTTTTTCTGCTTAAAATGTGCGTCCTGTTTTATGTCATAACTTGTATTCTGTGTGGAGTCTGATCACGAAATTTATACCAAAGTTGACCACTGATGTATTTGTAACTCTCCCACTGGAATTTCGTAAATCGGACTCACGATGAATATTTAATGAATTATTTCGTAAACTGCAATCAGAAAATAATAAATCTGATTTCAGTTCGGGAAATGAATTTTTATAAAATATTTGCATTGAATTAGACCCCGATATTATTATACAATAATATTTGGTTCGTGTAAGACGTTTTGTAAAAATTTGGGAAGTTTTGGAATAAGTTAACCATTTTATTTAAAATTTCTGAAAACAGTCCAGTTTCATATATATTAAAACTGAAATGACATAAGTAGTAATTGCATACCAAAGTGTGGTTTTTGATTATTAAAATCATCCTTATTTAATTTAGGGCGGATAAACAATTTGAGGGATTGTGCTAACAATTAAAAACGCACCCGAAGGTGAGTACATAGTCCCCTATTTTACTATTTTCAATTGTTTTGGGGTGATTCATATGTATCTAAACGATTTCGATGTTTTAACGATGGTTTCAAAACGAGTAAGATGGTTTATACCAAACTAATAACGATTTCGATAATGTGAACAAGCTTGTGGTTGTAGTTACATAACGAATGACATTCATTAATTTAGGCCAAACCGACCAGTATTAGGTTATGGTACCATAGGATCCGACAAATCACGTTATCAGACCGGACCCATGGTTATGTGTGGGTTAGGTGGGTAACGGCCGAATCTGATGATTGTTAACTTACCCTTTGGAGGTTTGTTAATGTGAAAACGAGATGAACAATATACGAGTCACACAGGTTTGAATGTTATTAGCGAGACGACCAAAAGTAGTTTCACGATCTAAAACGAGAATGATTTAAACGACTAAAGCGATTATTGACGAATTAAACGATTTGGGTAAACAATTGGAAGCGATGTCACGCAAACGAGGTTTACGAAACTATATAAACCATACGAGTTTTATTACGAGAATGATTTACGATTTGGTTTACGAAAATAAATGTTTTGGGTTAAGATTCATGGCATCGAGGTTTATAAATTATAACCAATCTGTTTGATTTGGTTATCCATTTTACAATACAAATATTTTACAAAACAAGGTTTTTCTAATATCAATTAACAAAGTCATACAAGTTGTTTCAACATACAACGAGCCATGAACCTGATACTCACGCAAAAACTATGTACTCGCCAACATTTCTTTGCTGACTTTGTTTTTACATATGTTTCAGGTGAAGTTGCTTAGTGTTGATTGCGAGTAGGATGCATGCTCACTTAGGACCGGATGAGGCCTTAGTGATTTAATAACAATAATAGACTATGTTTGACTTGTTTGTTTAACTTAAGACATTGTTTAATATTGAATAAAACGAAACTCTTTGTATCCATGGTTTGAAACAATAATTCTGTTACAACACTCCCCGACGTTTCCGCCACGGTTTGTTGTTTTACGTGCTCGGGGTGTGACAGAAGAGTTGGTATCAGAGCCAATGGTTATAGGGAATTAGGTTATTAGTAAAATTTTGACCTAGACTATAACTTTCTAGGACCCCAACGCAAGTTGATTTGCGTTTAGAATTTTTTTTAAAAAACAAAACCGTCACCTACCCTTAGGTGATAGTTTGACTCATTTTCGGCTTAATGCCTTTTGAGTTTTCAAAATCTCGTCAAAGTCTGGGTTTAAATAATGTGAACATGTGCAAACTGGAAGAGTGAATGTCTGTACCCTGAGTTTTCTGTCTAAGGCTAGAGTGTTCGTACAAATCCACATAATTGGACCAGTCACTCTTACCTGGGAACTCTTGGGGTGAGTGTTCACTTATAGGCGAGCATGTCTTCGCGATACATTATCTTGGGGTGAGTGTTCACTTATAGGCGAACAAATGATCGCCTTCCTTATGATTCGTTGATATTTTCAATACCTCTCTTGTTTTTCCTAATTGTCGACCTTATTCATTTCTCATATTTCCTTGTTAGACAATGCCTCCTCGACGTGATGCACAATCCTTTACTGCTGAAGAACTCACAGCCCTTGTCTCTCAACAAATGGCTGCTGTGCTTCCAGGCGTTGTGACCCAAATCCACGAGCTGTACAACAATAACAATAACAATGCACAATGTAACTTCAAGAGTTTCAATTCTGCTAAGCCGTTAAAGTTTTCTGGGTCACAAGGAGCGACTGCACTCCTTCAATGGTTCGAAAGTATCGAGAACACATTCAGACATGTGTAATGTCCGAATGGGCATAAGGTTGAATTTGCATCAAGTGTGTTAGAGAAGCGTGCTCTTACTTGGTGGAACTGGGTGATGCGCGACAGGGGTGCCGAAGTGGCATTGGCACAAACATGGGAAGAGCTTCGAGCTCTCATGATGAGAGAGTTCTGTCCCCGTCATAAAATTCGAGCTTTGGAACGAGAGTTTGATGACCTGAAACAAGACGGGGGAGAACACCGTGCGTATACGGATCGATTTGAGGAGCTCAGTCTTTTGTGTCCTATTATGGTTACCCCGTTGGAGAAAGCGATAGAGAGGTATATCGATGGTCTACCCGATTCCATACAGGATATTGTGACTGGCGTCAATCCTGCTACTGTTCGTCAAGCGATCGAGTTATCTGCTACCCTGACTGAGTCGCAAGTCAGGAAGGGTAAACTTACCTGCAAGGGTGATAAGAAGAAATCAACTGATTCTACTAAAGACAAGGAAAAGGGTATGGATAAGAAGGGTGAGCCTTCGAAGAAGTTGAGAAAGCGAAAGGGTGCTCAGGACTTTGCAGTAACTGCACAAATTGTTCAGAACCCTCAGAACCCACCAGCTCAACAGCCTGCGAAGAAAGCTTATGCTGGTACCGCACCTCATTGTGCTCGCTGCAACGGCCATCATGTTGCACAACAAGCTTGTAGGCAATGCACAACGTGTGGTAAGCTTGGGCATCTGGCCAACGTCTGTCGTTCGGGTCAGAATCGGGTTGTTCAGAATCAATCCCTAGTTCAGGGGAATGCTGCTAGATTCCCACTGGGTTCATGCTTCAATTCTGGAGAGTATGGTCACTTCCGCAACAACTGTCCGAGGTTGGCAAATGCGAATGCAAATCCGAACGTGAATGTCAATGTCAATGCGAATGCGAATCCCGCTCGGGGACGAGTATTCAATCTAAATGCAAACGAGGCACGAGCTGACAACCTCGTCGTCAATGGTACGTTTCTTGTTAACAATCGACCTGCATCTGTTCTTTTTGATTCTGGTGCCGATAGAAGTTTTGTTTTACTATCTTTTGAGCCTTTGCTTGCGATACCTAGAACTAAACTGAGGAAACCCTTGTCTGTCGAAGTTGCTACTGGTAAACCTCTTGTTCTCGATTCTGTTATTCGTGATTGTCAGTTAAACCTTGATAACCATCTTTTTCCCATTAACCTCACACCGATGCAACTTGGGAGTTTCGATGTTATTGTGGGGATGGATTGGTTAACCAAACATCATGCTGAGGTGGTTTGTTTCGATAAGATTGTTCGTATTCCTCTTCCGTCTGGCGATATTCTGGAAGTTCGTGGCGAGAAACCATCTGGTGGATTGAAGCTTATGTCGTGTATAAAGACCCAAAGATATTTGCAAAAAGGATATGTTGCTTTCCTGGCACATGTCACCAAGGAGAAAGGCAAGAGCAAGAGTATTCAGGATATTCTGATTGTTCGGGATTATCCGGAGGTGTTTCCCGATGAACTGCCTGGGTTGCCTCCAGTTCGTCAAGTCGAGTTTCATATTGACCTTGTACCCAATGCCAACCCGATTGCGAAAGAACCTTATCGTCTTGCACCATCAGAGATGCAAGAGTTATTGAAACATCTTCAAGAATTGTCTGATAAAGGATTCATCCGTCCGAGCTTTTCGCCTTGGGGAGCTCCTGTCCTCTTTGTGAAAAAGAAAGATGGATCTTTTCGAATGTGTATCGATTATCGTGAGCTTAATAACCTTACCATTAAGAATTGATATCCCCTACCTAGAATCGATGATCTCTTCGACCAGCTGCAAGGTGCTTCATGTTTTTCCAAGATCGACCTGCGTTCTGGGTATCATCAACTTCGCGTGTTCGAAGAAGATATCCCTAAAACTGCTTTCCGTACGAGATATGGGCACTACGAGTTCACTGTCATGCCTTTTGGTTTGACAAATGCCCTAGCTATCTTCATGGACTTAATGAATAGGGTTTGTAAACCTTATTTAGATAAGTTCATCATTGTGTTCATCGACGATATTCACATTTATTCAAAGTCTCGAGCCGATCACGAACAACACCTTCGTTTGACGTTGGAACTCCTAAAGAAGGAACAACTTTTTGCTAAATTCTCCAAATGTGAATTCTGGCTTAAAGAAGTTCAGTTCTTGGGTCAGATTGTCAAAGAGCAGGGTATTCATGTAGATCCATCCAAGATTGTTGCAATTAGGGATTGGAATACACCGACGACACCTACAGAAGTTCGTTCTTTTCTTGGTCTTGCTGGTTATTATTGTCGATTCATTTCTAATTTATCGAAGATCGTGGTTCCACTCACTGCTTTGACGCAGAAAAATAAGCCTTTTGAGTGGGGACCTAAGCAAGAAGAGGCATTCCAAACGCTGAAACGAAAGCTCTGTGATGCTCCTTTTCTATCTCTACCTGAGGGAAACGATGATTTTGTTGTCTATTGTGACGCGTCGAATCTAGGACATGGTTGCGTTCTTATGCAACGTGGCAAAGTCATAGCTTATGCGTCTAGACAGTTGAAAGTTCACGAGAAGAACTATACGACTCATGATCTTGAGTTAGGGGCTGTAGTTTTTGCGCTTAAAATCTAGAGACACTACCTCTATGGAACGAAGTGTGTGGTTTTCACAGACCACAAAAGTCTCCAGCATATTCTCAATCAGAAGGAGCTGAACATGAGGCAACGACGTTGGGTTGAACTCTTAAACGATTATGATTGCGAGATCCGCTACCATCCTGGTAAGGCGAATGTCGTAGCCGATGCGCTTAGTCGAAAGGAACGAGTCAAGCTTCATTCTGTTCAAACTCTATCTGATATTCAATCTCGCGCCCTTCAAACACAACGATCTTGTGTGATCAAAGACTTATTGAAATATGAGCTACCGCTTCAACTTGAGCTTAAACTCGAAAGGAAAGACGATGGTTTACTCTATTTTGAGAATCGTTTGTGGATTCCGAATCAGGACGATCTTCGCACCTTAGTAATGGACGAATCTCACAAGTCTCGATATTCTATCCATCCTGGTGCTGATAAAATGTACAAGGATCTTCGTACTAAGTTCTGGTGGCCTGGTATGAAGAAGGATGTTGCCTTGTATGTATCAAAATGCCTAACTTGTCTCAAAGTCAAGGCGGAACATCAACGACCTTCTGGGTTACTTGTACAACCAGAGATACCGGTTTGGAAATGGGAGAACATTGCAATGGATCTCATCACCAAGTTACCGCGTAGGTCTAAAGGTCACGACGCTATTTGGGTTGTAGTTGATCGTTTGACAAAATCTGCACACTTCTTACCAATCCGTGAGGATTTCTCTGCTGAAAAGCTTGCCAAGATCTATGTAGACGAGATTGTATCACGACATGGTGTTCCTTTAGATATCATTTCCGATCGTGATGCTCGATTTTCATCTCATTTTTGGAAGACCATGCAATCTGCTTTGGAAACCCAACTGAATCTAAGCACTTCTTATCATCCCCAAACAGATGGTCAATCTGAGAGGACGATTCAAACTTTGGAGGATATGCTTAGAGCATGCGTGATAGACTTTGGTGGTAATTGGGATTCTCATCTGCCATTGATCGAGTTCTCATACAATAATAGTTATCATGCTAGCATTAAGATGGCACCATTCGAAGCTCTCTACGGTCGAAAATGTCGCTCACCCGTCTGTTGGAATGAGATCGGTGAAGCTCAGCTTACTGGACCTGAGCTCATTCTGGAAACAACAGACAAAATCAAGAAAATCCGCGATCATCTTGTGACCGCTAGAAGCCGTCAAAAGAGTTATGCAGATTTGGATCGCAAGCCCATGGAATTTCAAATCGGAGACCGTGTCCTACTCAAGGTGTCACCTTGGAAGGGAGTGGTGAGATTTGGAAAGAAAGGAAAACTTGCACCACGATATGTTGGACCATTTAAGATTGTTGAAAGAATTGGAAAAGTTGCCTATCGACTAGAGCTACCTCCAGAGCTTGGAAATGTTCATCCGACTTTTCACGTGTCTAATTTGTGAAAGTGTTTAGCGGAAGCTGATCTTCACATTCCTCTCGACGAGATTCAAATTGATGAAACGATGCACTTTGTCGAGAAACCTGTGGAGATAGTGGAACGTACATACAAACAGTTGAAGGACAAACGGATTCATTTAGTCAAGGTTCACTGGGAATCCAAACGTGGCCCCGAGTTTACTTGGGAACATAAGGACCAGATGAAGGAGAAATATCCGCATTTGTTTTCACAAGAATCCTCTAAATAAAATTTCGGGACGAAATTTCCTAAAGTAGGGGAGACTGTGACAACTGTGCTCTGTGATCGATGTACAATGTAAAACAATGTTGGTTATCAATAAAACGATGTGTTTAGGTGTTATTATATGTGTTTTGGTGTTAATGTATGTGCAATTGTGTTTAATGATTTTACAATTTGATTCGATTCCGATTTCAAGCTTTAAATCACCTTCTGGAAGGTTATACGCAAACTGGTGCTTAAACGCAATCAGTTTAACGCGACATACACTCCAGAACTGTGACGTAAGCCAAACATACCCTAAATATCCCTTACATAACTTAGAAACAAGTTTCGAAGGATTCGGTATGGCGAAAACACGTTTATTTGAACTAAAGAGCTAATTACGACAAAACTGCGAAACGAACGTTGGTGACAGCCCGGATAATATTTAAATCCCATAAATATTCTGTTATGATTAAAATCTTATTTTAATCAGGTTCGTGTTGAAAAATAAATTAAAACGCTTAAAAACGTTATTTTTCAAGTTTAAGCACGTACCGCGTGTTTCTGCGCGACACAGTGCTTTTACTGCGAAACTCAGACAACGTAGCCAGTCTTGGCAACTGAAATTTATTTCAGTAATATTTTGGCGAGTTTATTTTTATAGAATAATAAAAATAATTTAGAACGCCATAAATCAGGATTTGAACGTTAGATATAATACCCGGTACCTAATTAAACACTTTAACGGAACGGTGTTTAACCGGACAACCGGACATTAGCCGGGACACTAAAATTTTCCCACACACGTTATTTTATTATTTCTAAGCTAGTTAGGGTCCCCGAATACCCTAACCCACTTTATATTATTACACACAGTTAAACTACTAATTGTTCCAATTACCTCCTAACTAGATTAGTAACTTATACTTGAAACACAACTAAACCAACCCCCCCCCCCCCAACCGGATTCTAGAAGTGGGATCTCCACTAGATATTTTCTTGATAATTTTAATAACATTGCAATGTACTTGGGGGGGGGGCATATTGTCTTGTGGATAATAAAATGTTGGAGAACTTGTGGAATATAAACCCTAGATCACCATTATCTTTCATCATTCACAATCAACCAACCACACTTCCTTTCCTCCTCTCCCACTTACGGCTCAAACAAGCGCAATCACCACTACCATCATTCAAAATTCATCATCCATTCTAAAGGCATCCAAAGGTGCAAGGAGCCCTACAAGTAATCTTGGTGCTTTCGGAAGCTCAAGGACCGCTCTCGTTTTCTTTTATCCACCACTTTTCTACACTCGAACTCCCCTAGCCTTGTGCTAGTAGTAAGTGCCTTAGATCCTTGTGTTTTACTTGTTATTAAGTGGTTAATGATGTTTAAAGATCAAAAACACAAGAACATTAAAGAACATGAACAAGTCTTGAACATAAACTAGTCTAGTGCATGATGAATCTGAGTTATATGATCTATAATCTGCTGTAAATAACTTATGACCTGTTGTCAATCATTAATAGAGAGTATGGTGGTCGTATGTGTGCGTTTTAGTAACCTTTAAACTAAAAACAGCATGCTGAGTTGCACTCTCAGCCGACTTTAACTGGCTATAACAGGACCTTAATGAAACGAAAAATGTATTTTCTAAAGTCTAGGTTCATGTATTATGAAATACGGTTCTAATGGCACCAGAATCATAATTTTTGGACTCCGTTACTATTTTTAAAGTGTCTTTTCGTAACAACAGCTGGAGCTGCATTTTTTCTGCTGAAAATGTGCGTCCTGTTTTCTATCATAACATGAATTCTGTGTGGAGTCTGATCACGAAATTTATACCATAGTTGACCACTGATGTATTTGTAACTCTCCCACTAGAATTTCATAAATCGGACTCACGATGAATTTTTAATGAATTATTTCGTAAACTGAAATCAGAAAATAATAAATCTGATTTCGGTCCGGGAAATGAATTTTTATAAAATATTGGCAATGAACTAGACCCCGATATTTTTACCCAATTATATTTGGTTCGTGTAAGATGATCTGTAAAAATTTGGGAATTTTTTGAATAAGTTAACCATATTATTTAAATGTCCGAAAACAGTCCAGTTTCATATATATTAAAACAGAAATGACATAAGTAGTAATTGCATGCCAAAGTGTGGTTTTTTATTATTAAAATCATTCTTATTTAATTTAGGGCGGATAAACAATTTGAGGGATTGTGTTAACAATTAAAAACGCACCCGAAGGTGAGTACATAGTCCCCTATTTTACTATTTTCAATTGTTTTGGGGTGATTCATATGTATCCAAACGATTTCGATGTTTTAACGATGGTTTCAAAACGAGTAAGATGGTTTATACCAAACTAATAACGATTTCGATTATGTGAACAAGCTTGTGGTTGTAGTTACATAACGAATGACATTCATTAATTTAGGCCAAACCGACCAGTATTAGGTTATGGTACCATAGGATCCGACAAATCCCGTTATCAGACCGGACCCATGGTTATGTGTGGGTTAGGTGGGTAATGACCGAATCTGATGATTGTTAACTTACCCTTTGGAGGTTTGTTAATGCGAAAACGAGTTGAACAATATACGAGTCACACAGGTTTGAATGTTATTAGCGAAACGACCAAAAGTAGTTTCACGATCTAAAACGAGAATGATTTAAACGACTAAAGCGATTATTGACGAATTAAACGATTTGGGTAAACAATTGGAAGCGATGTCACGCAAACGAGGTTTACGAAACTATATAAACCATACGAGTTTTATTACGAGAATGATTTACGATTTGGTTTACGAAAACAAATGTTTTGGGTTAAGATTCATGGCATCGAGGTTTATAAATTATAACCAATCTGTTTTGATTTGGTTATCCATTTTACAATACAAATATTTTACAAAACAAGGTTTTTCTAATATCAATTAACAAAGTCATACAAGTTGTTTCAACATACAACGAGCCATGAACCTGATACTCATGCAAAAACTATGTACTCGCCAGCATTTCTTTGCTGACTTTGTTTTTACATATGTTTCAGGTGAAGTTTCTTAGTGTTGATTGCGAGAGGATGCATGCTCACTTAGGACCGGCCGAGGCCTTAGTGATTTAATAACAATAATTGACTATGTTTGACTTGTTTGTTTAACTTAAGACAATGTTTAATATTGAATAAAACGAAACTCTTTGTATCCATGGTTTGAAACAATAATTCGGTTACAACACTCCCCGACGTTTCCGCCACGGTTTGTTGTTTTACGTGGTCGGGGTGTGACAAGTTACCCAAAGAGGAAATTTCAGAGACAAAAGTTTGTTTAAAAGAAAGTGTTTGTAAAGAGCTCAAGCTCAATTTCCGAACAAGAATCAGAAATCTTTTCTAAGACAAATGAAGAATTTTTTGCTAAGAAGGCCTCACAGCCGCAGACTGAAGGTAAAAGTCAGGATGTTGATACCCGTACTTGCATCAAATGCAATCAAGTTGGTCACATTGCACGCAAGTGTACCAACTTGAAACCTAAGTTGGTGGTTCTTGAGAATCCAAAAAAAGAAAAAATGATGTCAAAGGTAAAGCTCCAATGTATGTTGAGAAGAATACCTCAAAATCTGGAAAGGTTAAAACCGAACTTGAACCTGTTAAACAACCAGTCACATCACAACCGGTAAAGAAAAATGATAAATTTTACAAACGGTTGCTTCTCCTCAACAAACATGGAAGCCAAAGTCAAAACCACAAGCCAAGACATCTAATGAATCAAAACCAAAGGTTCAGTCAAAACAACCGTCTTCAACCGAACAGGTTAAGATGGATGTACCTTTGGATTATTTCATAAAGCTTGAGAAACAAACTTCAACCCCACCAGGGAAGAAGTATGTTCCAAATAAGGTTCAACCATCTGGTCAACCTCAAAAAGACGAATTATTTCTATACAAAGAGGTTAAGGTTTGAACCGAGGAAAGCTTGAAAGTGAACGATAACAACTTCCCACCTATATACACCGCAACATCTCACTATAATGTCAATCTACCTGAGTCAAAGGAGGCTTGGGTTGCTTCAACTTCTAACTAAACTGTCTGTAAAATGTGAAGGAGCTTCCAAGGTCTATCTCAAAGTGGATTATGGACAGTGGAGCATCCCGGCACATGATAGGGCGAAAGACCCTTTTGTACGACGTTAGAGGTTTCAACGGTGGTTATGTCGGTTTCACGGGAAACCAAGGAAGACGTATTATCGGGTAGGGCATGCTATCAAACGGTGTCGTTACTTTTGAACGAGTCAACTACATACCAGAGTTGGAGAACAACTTGCTCAGCATTTCTTAGATTTGTGACAGGATGTACACAACTCATTTCACAGACAAGGAATGTCTTATTCTGAAGCCGGGATTTGTTATTCCCGAGGAGTGGATCATCATGCGAGCAACAAGGGTAAACGATCTGTACGTGTTGGATATGAGCATTGTTATGACTACCACGAGTCACCCTCAGTGTTTTGTATCGAAAGCTACTGAAAAGGAGTCAGTGCTGTGGCACCGAAAAATAGGTCACATTCACCTACGTAAAATGAACCACCTGGTGCATAACGATCTTGTTAAAGGTATTCATTTGAAGAACTTTCACCTGGAGGGAGAATGTATAAGCTGTCTGAAAGGAAAGCAACACAATAAATCCCATCCGAGAAAATTGGTGAACTCAGTGTCGAAGCCACTTGATAGACTTCACATGGATCTCTTTGGTCTTGTGAATGTCAAAAGTATTACTGGAGATCTTTACTGTCTAGTGGTTACCGATGATTATTCGAGATTCTCGTGGGTGATGTTCCTGAAGTCTAAAGATGAAATATTTGAGAGTTTGCTGAGACTATTCAGAAAGATAGAGAACCTGTACCAGACCTGTATATGCAGACTACGAAGTGACAACGGTACGGAGTTCAAAAACAACAGAATGGAAGAATTCTGCGACAAAAAAGGTATATTGCAAGAGTTCAGCGCACCATATACTCCACAACAGAATGGATTTGAAGAAAGAAAGAACAGGACGTTGATCGAAATGGCAAGAATGATGCTAGCTGATTCAAAGTTACCTATCAACTTTTGGGGATAAGCTGTATCTACCGCTTTCTATACGCTTAACCGGGTAATTATTGTGAAGAAGCATAATAAAACGTGTTTCGAGTTGATCAACAATCACAAGACAAATCTTGAATACCTAGAGCCATTCGGATCTCCCTACACAGTTCTAGATCCCGATGGAAAATTTGGTCGGAAGAATTTGGAAGGTATCTTTGTGGGCTACTCCAGTCCACTTAGATGAGTGTTCGTTCCAAGTCTCGGGAGGATCATCGAAGAACAGCACGTTGAATGTCAAGGCTACACAATGCCACCACAGAAGCCTACAGACTCGTGGCGATTCAATTATGACACCCTATGTGATTCATTTGACTTAGAAGAAGAGCCAGAGTACTTTGATGAATTAGATTTCTTACAGGATTATGAAGCATCCCATGGGAGATTTCCAGCAAGGTCTTCTAAATATCAACATACTTCCAATGATCATGAAGCTGGTCCCATTCACGCTGGTGAAAATGATGATGTTCAGCAAACTCAGACTACTTCGGAACTTGAGCCTGCTCCAGAAAATCAGACAACGACAGTTTATGATAATTCAGAGTCTGATTCAGATAGCCCGACCTTTGATTACGGTGATTCAGAATCTGAGGGGGAGCAGATCCAATCTTCAGACCAGACAGTCCATGTTGATGAACAAGTTGCGGACCAGAATGTCACAAATTTGGAAGGCGAGGTGAATGTTGCCGATGAAGTTATGCCGAGGACTCTATCATATCACCCCGAGGAGTTGATTATTGGAGAACTGCAATCAGGAGTTCGCACAAGAAGCCAAATTGATCATGGCCTTACTTGTTTTTATACTAATATTGCTCCATTACAAACTTTATTCTCACTCAGATACTTTATTTCGCAGATTGAACCTCAAACATATAAAGAAGCACCAACGGAAGAATCATGGGTGAATGCGATGCAAGAGGAGCTTGCTCAATTTGAGAAACTTGGAGTATGGAAACTTGTCGATTTGCCTGACGGACACAGAAAGATAAACACCAAGTGGGTGTTCAAATCCAAGAGAGATGATCGTGGAGTAACAGTCAGAAACAAAGCTCGACTCGTTGTTTAGGGTTTATGCACCAGTTGCTCGACTTGAGGCCATCAGAATATTCCTTGCTTTCGCTTCATGGAAAGGATTTAAGGTTTACCAGTTATATGTCAAGTCGGCATTCTTTTACGGAAAGGTAAAAGTGGAGGTATATGTCGGTCAGCCATCGGGCTATACCGACCCAATCCATAAAGACAAGTTATACCTGCTGGACAAAGCGCTGTATGGTTTGCATCAGGCCCCGAGAGCCTGGTACGGGACACTTTCTCAACACTTGCTTACCAACAACTTTATCCGAGGAAAGGTGGACGCTACCCTCTTCACTAAGGAAGTCGCTGGGCATTTACTGATCGTTCAGATATATGTTGATGACATAATTTTCGGGTCAACAAACGAAGAACTCTGCAAAGATTTTGAAAGAGTAATGAAGCAGAAGTTCGAGATGTCGTCAATGGGTGAGATAAAGTTCTTCCTAGGGCTACAAGTTGATCAGATGCCTGAGGGAACTTTCATACATCAAACAAAGTACGTTTACGACGTTCTGGAGAAATTTGGGATGTTCGAAACGGCACCAATGTCCACCCCATTAGCAAGTAATCACAGTATCAACCCAGATCTCACCGGAGAGAAGGTCGACGAGACACTATACCGATCAATTATTGGTTCGCTGATGTACTTGACAGCATCCAGACCCGATATCATGTACCCTACATGCCTCGTAGCCCGATATCAATCAAGTCCTAGAGCCTGCACATGTCTATCGTCAAAAAGATCCTATGCTACCTGAAAGGAACCCCAAGCCTGGGGTTGTGGTATCCCAAAGATGGTGACTTCAAGCTCGAAGGATATTCAGACTCTGACTTCGGTTGCTACATGCTCAATGCAAAATTAACAACTGCGGGATGCTAATTCTTCAGACCGCGCTTGGTCATGTGGCAGTGTAAGAAGCAAACCTATGTTGCTCTTTCAACATGTGAAGCAGAGTACTTGTCTGCAAGCAGCTGCTGCTCTCAGATCCTGTGGATTCAGCAACAGATGCGCGACTATGGTTTGCAATTTCTTACCTCTCCTATATTTGTTGATAATGAGGCTGCAATAAACATAACGAACAATCCGGTACATCAGGCTAAAACTAAACACATACAAATTCGACATCACTTCATCCGAGATTGTTTCGAGAAGAAGTTGATTCGAATAGACAAAATCCACACCGACGAACAAAAGGCAGATTTAAATACCAAAGCTTTTGATAAATCATGCTTTCAATATCTTTTAAAATTGAATGGTATAAAGCTTTTGTCGGCGGCAGAGGAAAAACTTGGCATTGATGAGAAAACTGAAGAAGAAGATGTTGAAAAGCAGACTGCTTTGGTTTGTCCATTTTTTTAATTGTTTTCATATTTAGGGGAGATAGATATATTTTTAGAAAATACAAAAAACAATAAAAAATGCAGAAAAACAAAAAAAATAGATATTTTCAAAATCCAAAAACATTAGAAAACTAAAAAGAGTTTGTGTAAAAAGAGGAAATGATAGTACATCAGCTAGACAGTTACGGTATGCTAAAGAAATGTAATGTTTAAAAAGCGTTAAACGGTCTCGCTGATGATATGCCGATAGGTTTTTACACGTTTAGTAGACTTTTTCGGGATATAAACATAAAATAATTTCTTGCTTATTTCGTGGGGAACATCTCTCGGATATATAGGTAACCCCTAAAATATGGTTTGAAAGACTTTCTATTTCTAACATACTAGGTCTATGTACTTGATGATATCTGGGGTATTATACCTGGACTACTGATTTTGCGGAAGCAATAGCCTAGTACTCGTATAATACTCTGCACAGCTTTAATCATTAAAGCTTCCCCTCAGTATAAAAAAATGATAAACATTGAAAAATGTGAATCATGTACTGTTGTAGAAAAGATCCCCAAGAGGTACAAACCGAAAGACGAGCCATCATCTCTTTGTCTGAACGGAAGTTCTAACTTGAGCTCTCATGTCCTCACACTACCATTTACAGATATCATTATTGTACGTTCACCTGTAAGACTGAATATAGAGATCTGGATACGAGAGTATATTCTGAGGTGGGACATGCGTATAAGTTAAATACTTAAAATACTTAAATCGTATCCTGAAAAGTTGAAATCTGTGTGAAAATTTAAAAGGATCAGTATATTGGCAATCTAGGTGAATCGTTTAATACTTAGTGTGAAATTAAGCTCAATGGTACCTGTAATTTGTCGGCGGCCGATATGATCCTCTGTAAGTAGTTTACTGTTTACTTTCCTGCATTTCATTTCAGCTTAGCATAAAAACTCAAAAAGATTTGAGTATGTTTTAGCTTAAGAACTTTGTTAAAATTCCATAAAAGATTTTATATTCTACTTTAGTTTTTCGACAAACCAAGGTGGAAAGCTGATCTTCAGAATTTGAGAAGTGAAGCGATGAAGGAAGTATCTGGGCTGATCAACTGGGTTGGGAGCTAATCTTGAAAGATTGAAAATTTCAACGTTTAAACAAGTTCATTAATTTGAAACTTGTACAGTTTTCAGAAAATGTGTTAAAAAGTTTGAACAAATGTTAGTTGTTTCATTTCGGGTCAACGAAGGTCATTAACTTAGATTTGGTAGGCAAATTGAGTACCTAGGCTCATTAATTTGGACCTAGATACTTGAGTGGATTTCTAAAAACTGACCAAAACAGATAAAATTTTAAAAATGAGAAAATGTTAAAATTGAAAAGGTAGAGTTTGGATCGTTTGACAATCCGATCAGATGGCCACCCGAGTGGTGGTCAGTGCTATATAAGGGGGTCAAAGTCAGCCAGTCAACCTCATTCGATCGGACCGCCCTTCGCACCACACTCAAAACTCTCTCAACTGTTCTTGATTGTTTTCTCACATTCTTGCTTTCAAAGATACATGGGATTGTTGGCTTACTCAACCTTCACTATGGGAAAGGTAAATCTACTAACTTTCACCGTTAAATTTCAAAGATTTTGATGTTTTAAAGGTGTTGGCGACTGTTAGGATGTAGATCCTATATCTAGGCTTTGTTAGTGATTTTTGTTAGACTCTGAACATAAGGTTTTGTAGATTGGCCTTAGATCTATGAGTTTACCGAGCCAATTTCATGAAAAACATCTTAGATTTGAAGATTAGATTGATAGAGGGTGTCGACAGCCAATGTATATATTGTCAAATTAAACACAATTTGTTGATTTTTGAGAAACTCTTAGGGTTTTGCCAATTTCATGAAAAACATCTTAGGGTTTTGTTAATCGGTCAATTCTCTATGTGAAAATGTGTTCAATTTTGTAAATATGTTAGAAAATTTTTGATATTCATGTTAGAATTCAAACTGTTCTTCATGAGCCAATGGAACGAATGGCAATCCGATCCGATGACCATACGATCAGAGGGCCATCCGATCCATGACACCATTATGTGTTTGAATATTTTCTAAGTGTTTTGTCTTTGTTTAACTGTTGTTCAAACTCACATATATATGTGCTCATGCATATCTGTTTCTTTTATAGTTGTTTTCAATCGAATGGCAATCCGATCGGATGACCATCTGATCGGAGGGCCATCCGATCCCAAACACATGCTCACATGCTTGTCTTGTCATTGTGCTTTACTGTTATTCATCATTTGGAACGAATGACAATCCGATCGGATGAACATCCGATCGGAGGGCCATCCGATCCAAATGCACATGTCTTTAATTGTTCTAATCTGTAATGGATAGACTCATCCGATCGGATGGCCATCCGATCATCAGTACTGAGTAGAGTGTAGTAGTGTTCCAAGTGTTAGAAAATTTCTTGAGTTTTTCAATATTTTTTCATTTTATGTCTCGACGTTTGTGCAGATTTTAACGTTGACATTCTTGCAGGTAAGAGCATCTGATTGGCATCCAGCTCTCAACATTTACTGCATTTTAGATGAAAATTATGCGAATATGGAACCATTCAAAGATATAGTGACATTTTTAAAGGATAGTAGAATTGCCAAGGCATTGACTGATAAGATAAAATGTTACGAGTCGCATGTAAGGGTGTTTTGGAAGTCAGCAAGATACGACAAAAAAGAAAAGATTATATATTCAACAGTTATGAAGAAAGATGACAAAGGAAACGATATAGATGTTGAGGTTAAGTTTACCGTGGCGGACGTAAGAAGAGTCCTGGATTTAAAGGATGGTGATGATGACCCAATCATTGTTCAAGAAAGGTTATGCAAGGGTTTGTGGTTTAGAATGGGTTACACAGGGCACGTAAATGATAAATATCTCAAGTCTAGATTCTGTCGACCATACAAGTTCATGGTTCATTGTGTAGTACAAGCCTTATCTCACAGGAAAGGAGCATATGATGAGACATCAGACTACATTATGAATATCATAACCTATTTAGTTTTGAATAGGCCTTATAACATTTCACAAGTGTTGTTTGATCACGTGATTGACAACATCAAAGGCGAAAAATACATTATGTATCCGAGGTTCATTCAAATGCTATTGGATGATCAAGTGAAAGACCTTCCAAAGGATCCTGCTGATGAATTGAAGTTGCATCACTTGACTAGTGAAACTTTGAATAGATTAAATCTATATAAAGGTTTGAAAGAAGATCAGAAGCCGAGAGTTAAGGGGATGACTTGTAAAATTAAAGATCCAAACTATGTCGCACCTGAGAATGATGCATGGAGACATGAGTGTTGGTGCATATTTCGTACGTCTGCCACTGTGTGAATAGTTAGATAGAGCGTGTGTTGAATATTGTATAGAATAGAGAAAAGTTAGACATGATTTGTAATTGTCAAAGCCAATCCGATCCGATGGCAATCCGATCGGGTGGCAACCCGATCGGATAGCACACGTGTGAAATGTCTATAAATAGGGACCTTGGGGTTCCATTTGGACAAGCTTTTGGTTCCTAGAGGGGAAATGCTGTCCAACTGGTCTCGTGGTGTTGTAAACGTTGAATAATCAATAGAGACCAGATTATAAGTGATTGCTCGGTGTCGTATTCTGTTTCTACTTATTTCTTAGTCGTAATAAACGCACCGAACACCTCGTTTCAGGAGCGAAGCTCCATTGAACTCACCGGATCCTGGAATCAGCAATGAGAATAGGAATTCTGAGGACGAAGGTGAAAGATTGAGTGAAATGCATGTGAAAAAGCTAAGATATTGGTTCATGAAGGATTGAAAGAGAAAAAGGACTCCTAAAGTATCACCTAAAGTGGTGACACCGAAGATTGTTACTAAGGGTAAAGTTGAAAGGGGGAGTCACAAGAAAAGTTAGATTATTCTTTGTTATATCATATTAATTCTATTGATATTGTTTTGCAGAGCCAACAAAGAAGAAGTCTCCACCAAGACTTGTTGATGAGCTAGTAGTTGATCCAACGGAGCTGATAAAGCAAGTAGTAGATCTTCTTAACATGACATTTGATTAATACATAAAGCAAACTAAAGCTGTTGCAAAAGATCAAGCATCTAATGTTGCAAAAGAAGCTGAAACTTCTGCAAAGAACATTGAAGCCGAAAGATTGAAAGAAATTGAAGTTGAAGGAGTTGCTCACACATACTCCAGTGCAACTATTAGTGATTCAAGTGATACTGAGCCTGAAAATGATACTTCAAAGATTGGTGTTGGAAAGATAAGGTTGAAAGTGAATCCTCAAAAGAAGAAAAAGGGTTTTGATGAAGAAGATTCAACGTACATTCCTACACCTGAAGAGAAAAAGAAAGGTACAAGGAAGCGTAAAGCCAGACCTACAGGTGTTATTCCAAGAAATGTTAGAGCAAGAAAAGGAGCAGAACAATGCCTGAGATTCAAAGCGGTAAAGCTCCTGAAGTTGAAAGTGTTCAAGCTCCAAAGGTTGAAAAGCTTGATGAAACTACCAAGGGTCCATAGGTTGAAAAGAAAGCACCAGAAAGTCCTATCTTTGCAAGGGTTGAAAGGAATGTTGAAGCTGAAATGGATGATGAGGTTCAGTTTATGGGTGAAGGAGAGTCTACACCACCTATTCACATTCAAGATGATGCAGAGCAGTCACAACCAAAGAAAGATACTTTTCCTGGTTTATTTGATGATTTTCCGGAGGTTCAGGGTAATTTTCCATATGATCTTCCAGAAGGTGATTTTGATGTTTTCAATGAAGGAAAGATAAATGTGCTCACAAAGAAACTCAGCCTGTTAGAGAATGCAAGAAGAAAGTAAATGATGAGCGTGATGAGTTTTGCAAAGGCTTTGGAAGTGAATGAAGATTTGAAGTTAGCGTGAACGATCATGCTGAAAGAATTGATGAATTAACAGATGATCTTGGAGAGCAAACTAAAGTCATTGATCAACTCACTACAGAGCTTGCAGAAGTTAATGCAAAATATGAGAATATGGATGAAGTAAACAAGACGCTGCATCAGATGATTGGTAAGTTACATGAATCTTCGTCTAATGAAAACAAAGTTCTAAAGTAAGAGATTGAAGCTCTGAGGGCAGACAAGGTCGTGAAAGACGAACAGTTAAACATGTTGTATGTTGTGATAGAACACAAGTTTGGAATCAATGTCCAAGCTGTGTATAATGACTTGGAAATTCAAAGAGTTGAAGAACGTAGAGTACAAAGGGAGAAGGAGTTGGCTGAAGAAGTAACTCAAAGGAAGAAAGGGTTTGTGATAGATAGAGAAGAGATTCTTGGCTTCTCTAGCCAACAAGTTCAATCTGAAGTTGAAATGACAGAAGTTGAGGTGAATGTTGAGGAAGAAAACATGGATGTTGATCCAGATCAGGGGGTTGTGCTTGTTGGTGAATCATTCTCACTACCTAACTGTTTAAAAGAGGTTATTCGTCTTGTGAAAGTTGATCAAAGAAAACGGGAGGCGAGGAAACCTCAAGGTGAAAATGATCCTAATGCAAAGCTGCTTTGTAATAAAGAAGAGAAAGAGGATCATGAAGAAGAGGAAGAGGAAGCGGATTCTGAATTGAAATATATTTTTGATGTTGTGGATAATTATGATCGTTCATGGGATGATTATGAAGATGATGATGATCAAGGAGCATCAGGTTCATTATCAAAGCCTCCATCTCAACATACACTTGATGATTTTCTTAATGATGAGCTGAATGAGCAAGAGGATGATCAGAAGCATGAGTCTTCTTCTTCTGGCAAACAACACGCTGATCAGGTATTCCTAACTCAACCAAAAGTTATTTACTTACATTCTGCATTTGAGGGGGAGTTAGAGGTTCCTAGAACCAGAGTAGAGATGTTAGAGGAACTAGGTATAGATGATGAGAATCTGAAGTTTGATATAGAAGATGAGATTCCACCGTCGCCAGAGAGATAATATGAGTTTAAGTTTGCAAATGAGGCAGATAATTTCAATGATGTCATAGTTAAAGATGGTTCTGATATATCTGAAGAAGATACACCATTTCACTATTCAGGGGTTGATGATACCTTTCCTACATTTGCTAAGATGTTTAAGTCAAACAATGAAGACGAAGTGCATAGGAAAGTGGTGGAAAAGATTAGTACTGAGGGTATTCCAGAGATAGTTCCACAGAGTGAGTTGCTAGAAGGTCGAAAGAATTGGTTCAAGGTTATGCCTAAGGAGAGGAAGTATAAAAGGCCACTGCAGTACTTTACGGATTATCCAGATAAATCTTTGGGTGATATACTTTCTTGGGGATATCTTGAAGACCTTTAGGTGTATGCTATCAGGAGGGAACATGGTGTACAGTACTTTGAATTCTTGTCTGACATAAAGACACTCCCATGGTGGGATGTGGAGGAGCTAGTGCAAACCAAAAACATCAAACAGTTCTACTATGGTTCAGAAGTAAAGATACAAGACCAAAAATTGTGGAACTACATCAAGCTCCAGGAACAGAACAAGTTTCTAGAATGGAAGCCGCACTTTCCAAAGCACGACATAAAGATTGATCCAATCACGAAAGAGAGAAAGACATTACTCTAAAGATAAAGCCGCCAAGATGCTTAAAGAATATGCCACTGCGTGCAATGGAACAAGACTTCTACGAAGACTTTCATGGTTGGATGTATAACCAAAGCACAACAGAAGTGGTGATATCTCTATTTGATAAGAAGACTGGTGAATCAAGGCGCATAAATGTGTTAGACCCAATGTGGTTGGTTAATTGTTCAAAGAAGGATGTTGAGTGCTTATGTTTCAACAAGATTGTATATGATGCTCCTGACAAAGCTCAAGCTCAACAATATTAGAAGATGGCGAACTTATGCTTTGCAAAGGATATCAACTCTGGAAGATATTGGGAGACTAAATTCAGAGACTTAGAGTTGGAGGAATTCTTGAAGTGAGAAAAGCGAAGTGAAAGGTTCAAGAACATAAGGGAAATAGCAGCGGTTGTTGGGCGTAGAAATTTTGAAAGACCTCCTCCTACACATCAAACTCGAATTAAGTCTGAGGAGAACAAGATACCGCAATGGGATAGAAAGCGAGATGGAGATCCTGAATATAGAAAGTACTGGAATGAGATTGGTAGGCCTCTGAGACGCAAGATGCTTGCTGAATGAGAAGAAAAGAGGAGAGAGAAAGCCAGAGCTAGAAGACGCAACAGGAAGGTGAAATAAAGAATATGAAGGAAGGAAGACTACAGCTACATCCAAGGGGGAGTCTGTTAGTGCATTATGTCTGTAGCTTCCGTCTGTATCGAGTCTATGTATTTTGTCCTGTAGTGTGTCGTTGTACATTTGTATGTATGTATTTTTGTGTCTAGACTTAACGGGAGAATAGAACATTGTTTGTAATATGTGATCCGGTTGGATGACATAGGTCATCCGGACGGATGACCATCCGACCGGATGACACCACCTCTCCCTAGATTCCCTATAAATAGGTAAGTAGCGGTCTTAGTTTAGAACCTTTTGCCATTTTGTCATAGCGAAGCTCTATCCAGTTTGCATACGGATCTTTTGTACTTTCATATCAGCTAATGAAACTGGACAAGTTAATCGTTGATATCGTTGTTGATGATTCTCTAACGATGCCAAGGGATTCCGTACCTCTGTATTGTTCGATTCGCACCACGTTCATCTAGAACCGACTCCTCCATACACTCACATAGAGTTTGGAAAGTACGCTCGTTTTGTCCGCCAGACTGAGGATGAAAAGCTGTGCTAAGGTTAAGATGAGTACCTATAGCGGATTAAAAAGTTTGCCAAAGACGAGATGTAAAGCGACCATCACGATTAGAAATGATGTCAATGGGGATACCATGACGATAGATGATTTCATTCTTGTAGATACGAGCCAATTTCTCGACTTTTAAATCTTCACGAATGGGGAGAAAGTGAGCGAATTTGGTCAATCGATCGACGATCACCCAAATACTGTCATGACCAGATGAAGTACGAGGAAACTTGGTGATAAAGTCCATTGCAATGCTCTCCCATTTCCAGACAGGAATTTCTGGTTGTTCGAGCAAGCCAGAGGGATGTTGGTGTTCAGGTTTAACTTTCGAACAAGTGAGACATTTCGCAACGAAGGTGGCGATATCTTTCTTCATTCCAGGCCACCAATAGGACGTACGCATATCGTGTTACATCTTATTAGCACCAGGGTTAATAGAATATCTCAATTTGTGTGCCTCCTTCATCATAAAGTCTTGAAGGTTATCACGATTAGGAATCCAAATACGATTGATATGGTATAGATTACCATCAGACTTAGACACGAGACTTTATTCAGCACCACATTTCATCTCGTTGTAGAGGTCACCCTCGTTAATAGATGCGTATTGCGCTTCGCAAATGCGGTGTTGAAGATCGTTAACGAGCTGGTGACAACGAATACCCTTAACATGAGTTTTACGACTAAGCGCGTCGGCCACTACATTCTCCTTACCTGGATGGTAGCGAATCTCGCAGTCGTAGTCATTTAACAACTCTACCTAGAGACGTTAACGCATGTTCAGTTCCTTTTGTTTAAAGATGTGATGAAGGCTCTTATGGTCGCTGAGGACCACACACTTAGTACCATAAAGGCAGTGTTGCAATATCTTCAAGGCAAAAACAATGCGCCAAGTTCAAGGTAGTGTGTAGTGTAGTTTTTCTCATGTATTTTGAGTTACCTCGATGCGTATGCGATAACCTTGTCTCGTTGCATAAGGACACAACCAAGACCAAGGTTTGAAGTATCGCATTACACAACGAAGTGATCGTTTCCATTAGGAAGAGTGCGAATAGGAGCATTGCAAAGCATGTACTTGAGCGTTTGGAAGGATTCCTCTTGTTCAGGACCTCAAACAAAAGGTTTATCTTTTTGAGTAAAAAAGGTAACAGGAACGACGATTTTCTAGAAGTTAGAGATGAAACGACGATAGTAACCAGCTAGACCAAGAAACAAATGAATTTCAGATGGAGACTTAGGTGCAATCCAGTTTTTCATAGCTTTGATTTTTGCAGGGTCAACATGAATACCAAGTTTGTTGACGGTATTACCAAGAAATTGAACCTGTTTTAACCAAAATTCACACTTGGAGAATTTGGCGTAAAGACGTTCAGCGCGTTAAAGCTGAAGGATAAGACGCAAGTGTCGCTCGTGCTCTTCTTGAGTCTTAGAGTAAATGAGAATATCGTCGATGAAGACGATCACAAACGGTCTAAGTACGCTTTGCACACGCGGTTCATCAAATCCAAGAAAACTACAGGTGCGTTGGTCAAAGCAAAGGGCATGACCACGAACTCATAATGACCATAACGCGTACGAAAGGTGGTTTTGGGTATATCTTCATCGACGACTCGAAGTTGATGATATCCAGAATGTAGATTGATCTTGGAAAAACAAGTCGCGCCTTGTAGTTGATCGAAGAGATCATCAATACGAGGAAGAGGATATCGGTTCTTGGCTGTGAGCTTGTTGAGCTCACGATAGTCAATACACATACGGACCGATCCATCTTTCTTTTTGAAGAATAAGACTGGAGCGCCCCAAGGAGAAGTACTAGGTCGTATAAAGCCTTTATCAAGAAGCTCTTGAAGTTGGCTCGAAAGCTCTTGCATCTCAGAGGGTGCTAAACGATAAGGAGACTTAGCGACAGGCGTAGCGCCAGGTACTAAATCGATACGAAAATCAATAGAACGAGCATGAGGCAGACCAGGAAGATCACCAGAAATACATCAGGAAAATCACATATAACAGGAACGTCACTCAAGCTTGGGCCTTTGTCCTTCTTTTCTACAATGTGGGTGACAAAAGGCGAAGGTACCCTTGCTCAAGTATTTATTCGCTCGAGTACATGACATAAGATTGAGACCTTGAGTAGGTTTCTAGCCATAGACGTGTAGAGAATCACCATTGGGAAGGGGAAGATGAATGAACTTTTTAGAATAAACAACTTCAGCAAAAACTCGCCTAAGCCAGTCCATACCTACTATGACGTTGAAACTACCCATTTGCATAGGTATGAGGTCAATGTGAAATGTGTGATCGTTAAGAATCAATGAACACTTAGAAAGAATGGAATCAACAACGACGGATTTACCATTTGCGACTTCGACAGCGAATGATCTTGGTAACTTAGAGCGTTTACACTTAAGCAAAGGTTCGAATTCTATAGATACAAAAAATTTGTTAGCGCCAATATCAATTAAACATGAAGAATAAACATGGTTTACAAGAATCGTACTAGTAATGACGTCGTTAGCATTCTGAGCCTGAGCGGTGGCGAGGAGAAATGCTCTGCCTCGAGCTGGTTGGTGAGGCTTCTGCTGTTGTTGCAGTGGTGGTTGATTACGTTGAGGGCAAACATTGGCGAGGTGATTAAGGTCTCCACATTTGAAACATGCTTGCACGGGAGTGGCTTGGGGTTGAATTTGTTTAGGGGCGGGGTTTGCAACAATAGCTTGGTTTTGATTGCCTTATGGTGGTGGACCATTTTGGCATCGGTCAGCAAAATGCCCAAACCTATGAAAAGTAGCGAATTTGCAGCATGGTGCGGTGGTAGGCTGATGGTAAGAACAGGTAACGCACTGATGATGAGACCCAGTGTAGGCTCATCGTTGTGGTTCATTGGTGGTGACAGCAGCTGCTGATTGTATAGGTTAAGGGTTTGGAGGAGTGATGACCACACAGTTTTGGCTTGAAGCATTCCGCTTCTTGCCTTTGTTTTTCTTGGTCAAGTGGGATGGTGAAGGTTCAACGGTGGTGGTGGTGGTGTCGGTGGTTTCTTGGTGTGCATTTTTCGACGAAACCTTTTCGTAGGTTCCATTAAGAATACAGTTGTTTTTATGCTCAGCGGATATACAGAAAGCATCCTCAAGGGTTCTGGGGCAGGCAGAAGCAACATGGTTCATCAAAGTGGGTGGGAGGCAGCAAATGAATTTAGCTACTGCTTTGGGGACGGTGTCGACCTGACCAGGGCAGAGGACACTAAGTTGCTTGAAGCGAGCTATTAGGCCAGCGTTGTCGCTCCCCTTTTGCGTCAAGTTCGAAGACTCGTTTTCTAACTTTTGGAGCTCGTGAGGAGGACAAAACTCGTCCTTCATGAGTTACTTCAGTTCGTCCCAAGGTAAGGCGTGGGCTACATCATTCCCCCTTTTGTTACACTCGGAGGTCAACCATTTGAGTGCCCTCAAACAGAACACCCCTGTTGCATTCAGGGTTCGCAGGTAATCGGGACACCCGCTTTAAAGGAAGGTGAGTTCGATTGCGTCGAACCAGTTCATCATGGCTGTGGCACCATCCTTTCCAGTAAACTCTAGAGGCATACAGGGCATGAACTGTTTGAATTGGAACGTCAATTTAGGCATTTCCACCTTCGAGTCGACAAAACCATGGGGTGAATCGGGGTTGGTTTGAATCTTGCTGACAATGTCTGGTATGACCTTAGCCATCTGTTTGGCCATAAACTTCATACAGTCCTTCTTTGACATCATGTCGAAGTTGGCGTGGGAGGTTGAACCCTTCTTTGATTTAGTCTTATTTGACATAGCGTTGGATGATATCTAAGAATCAAAAGAGAAGGGAAAAGGATGAGACTTCATCATAAATTCAAAATAAGTTTTGCATGTATAAGCATGTAAGCATGACATATCACGCATGGTTCACATAAATAGCATGAATTCAACAAGTATTCATAATGCATAAACACTTATGAATGCGTAAAAAGAGTATAAATTTAGTTTATTCACGAGAATTATTATTTTTTTTATTGCGAGAGACGTGCAAATCGTGTAATGGTTTTGAAATGAACGAGGTAACAAGTATAAAATCACATATAAATTGACATAACATAAAAGAGAGGCTCATAAAAAAATTGACATAACATAAAGTAGAGGCTCATAAAACATTGAATTGTTTCGGGTTTAGAAACGTCCACTATTCCAAAGTGAATCGAAATTCCTTTCAAATTAGGGAATACGTGCTTTGGCCTATATGTAAGATACTCTCGTCGATAACCGATTAACGGTATCTTAACCTTCGAGTTACTACACGTCTCTAATCAACTGAAACAATCAAAACTTTGGCGAGATTGAAAATCAAGGAATGGGACATAATCGACAAGATGCGGGTTTCACCCCTAACTTGACGATTTCGTACCCTACGTGTCCACTAGAGTTTGACGAGGGTCCACTAGAGTTTGAATTGGAAATTTACCATTAAGATGTAGATTTCACTCCTAACTTAATGGTGTAATTTCGTTCAAAATAGAATAAGCGGAATGAGAGTCATTCACCAAATTGTGGGTTTCACGCCTATTTTGGTTAACTCGTCTCGTTTGCATTACGAGTGTCTTAGGAAAGACATAATGTAAGTATTAAGACCAAAAAGAAGAGAAAGAAACAAAATAGGAAGAATAACATTTTAAACAAGTAAAAAGAATGGTCAAAAGCATGGTACCTACTATAGACTAGGTCGAACATGACAATTCTACCTAATTCCCTATAGTTATGGCTTTGATACCAATCTGTCACACCTCAACCGATGGGGGAATCATCGGAGTGAGACGAAAGAGATTGCTCATCACACATAACGCTATTGGCGACAACAATTAATTCAAAACAGATTTCATATCATAACAAAATTGTCAAATTACTACATGAAATACAAAGTACAACAAGAAAGACAATACAACAAGTTCAAATAATAAAGTAACAAATCTAGTAATTTCAAGTTCGTTTCTAGTATCGTCCCTACTAGATTTCGTCACAATCAACCTCATCAACCTGCAACATGTTAACAAAATATAGTTCAACATAAAAATGCATTGGCGAGTACACAAGTTTAAGTAGATAAGTATAAGTATTAAAAGAGTTTAAAACAGATCCACATGGCAACCTAAGTTATTCAAGATCAACATGTCATGGCATGCAATATTCTAGTCAACCCTCTATTTACGCAATAAAGAATAAAATTTGACAAGACCTCTCGTTCACGGGTGGTGCGTTAATCCTATAGCGCTATACATCTTAAATGGAGGCTCGTACGAAGCTAATGACTATAGTATCACATAAGAATCACCCAAGAATATGCATCAAGTATAACAAATTAAGTATTCATGTATTTGGATTGCATCGTTCATTTGCATAAAGTATATAGTGTTGAGATTTTGATAAGGTTATCATATTGCACCCAAAAAGTATTAAAATAAAAAAATGGGTCAAGTGTACTCATGGTTTTGCAAGCTTCCACTTGTTATTCCGTGAAGAGTTGATGGTTTGGAGGTAGAACACCAAGTCCTTCTATACGAAGAAACATAAGTGTGTGAGTAATTTGGATGATAACGGAGGATTTAGATTCGGAAATTTAAGTATAACAAAAGTAAGTAAACAAGAAAATAATCATCTACATTTAATACTCGTTCTTGACACTATAAAAACCCATATGGGTTAGAATGATTTCATGGGTTTAATACCCATTAGAATCGTAATGAGGAACTAAGTACTTAGGTGATGTAACTTAGTACCTTAACGAATAATCATTTCACTATGATCAAGGGTTCGGTTTATATGTTTTTTATATGGTATATAGTATATCGTATGATTATAGTCCAATAAGTTTAACAAGGATCTCATATAAATCATGCAAGGAGGTAGGAGGATAACCTTCCGTTTTAAGACCTCTTTCGTAGATTTCACCAATGCACAAGTTGTTACAAGAACAACAAGGATGGTCATGAATACAATAAGGAATGAAGTATACACACTATACTAAGGGAAATCATCAAGTGAGGTGTAGATTGGAAGTAGGATAGCCAAAGCTTTCCAAGTAATCACACTATACAAGCTCAAGTCTTGTTCAACACTTGTGGGTTAAAACCCTTTTAAAACAGAAAGTTTGGAGGGATTAAACACCGCTGATTTGTATGTGACAACCTTGTTTTTAAGCACACTAATCATAGACTTTATTAGTGGCACAAGGACATAGGTTTGTATGAGTAAAACATGAGTTTAAGAATGCTTAATAAAGTTTTTGTTCAAAACAGAAAGTTCTTGCACTTTTAACCTCAATGTGGTGATGTTCCATCTTTGGTTTTCCATGGAAAATCTATGGAAACACTCCTAGAGGTGTTCCAAGTGTTAAGAAGCAAGAAGAAATGAAGAAGATGGAAGATATGTGAGTTTAAACTCACTTTTGTAAACTGCCTTGAATCCGACTTTTGCTACTGATCTGCAACTGATTTAAAGTGTTTAGAGTGAGGATTAGTGAGATTGCAAAGTGGAACAAGTGTGGGAATTAAGTGGTTTAAATAGGAGGTGATTAGGGTTGAGTTAGGTGACATTAAGTGCAAGAAAGACAACCAAATAACACAAGAATGCCCAATAGTTGTGCTGGATATAACATTCTGGCGGATCGAAGGGCTAGCACGACGCGACCACGAGGCCACATCCCCATGCGCGACGCGACAGGTTACTTCTCCGAAATCGAATTTTATCTTTGGCAATTTAGGCCCCTGCAGTTTATATTTACTAGGTTTTAAAGTGTTTTATGAAATAAAAGCATATTGTAAGGGGTTTTCAAGTATCATTAACACAAGAACAAGTATGGCTAATCATGATTAAGTATACGTATCGTCAACAAGTATCGTAATTGTACAAACATGAGTGATGAGCGTATAAATTGAGTATGTATCGCAAGTTCTTCACATGTTGTCAAGTATTACGAATAAAGTATCGAATGTTTCATGAACTTGAATGTATAAACATGTACGAATATGTATAGTATAAATGGTAAGAATTAAATGCATTTCATTATGATCCAAGTCTCGGAATTTACAACGATACAATAAAAAGATGATTACAAGGAATACAAAATTTCCAAAAATAGAATTACAAGATGAACTTTCTAATTAAGGAAGATATGAAAAAGCAGGGCATTACAATATGTATACTAAAAAAATTGATGTATTGACATACAGTTATGCAATAATACACATGTGTATAAGGGTGGTATATACCGACTTGTACAAATATAACTACCCCTAGATTACTGACATACACATATATATGAATTACGTATACCATACCAAACGTTCTCCTATGTTCCTTTTCAAACACCTAAAAAATATAATAACAACATCAACACAGGAAGCATTAGTGTATAATATGTAGATATATGTGTATTGATCGGTATATACCACCCTTATACACATGTGTATTATTACATTTTGTATCCACTATGCATCATTTCACCAAACATGTACCTAATGAACTAAAACCTTGCATCATTTAACCTTATCATTGATCACTCGAACTAAACAGTGCAAACAGCCATTTTCATTATCCACCTGTCTAATATTACAAATTGTTAAGTTAAAATACAACTTTTGAACAACATGATTATTTCCGCTTTTTTTTAACAGAAACAACAAGGTTTTGCTTCACAAATAACCTAGTCCTCATTTGTCAACTCCATTGAACCACAAATTACATCACAAAATTTTTAAAATCAGAACAAATAAACAACAAATCAGAATAATCAAATGTGAATAAGATGTTTAAACCAACATATGTGAACGATTACAGTTTTTTTATACACTACAAACTAATCCCTAGCTTTAAAATGCAAGAATTTGAGGATCTAAGGTAAAACTATACGTAATCGTACGCTCAAAATTACACTACACATTATTACCTTGCTTGAAATCCGTTTAATGAGATCCCCGATGAATGATTCGCCAAGAAGAGCGAGAACAATAAGGATTGAAGGTCTGGGTGTTTTTTTTGTTGAAGAGAGAGAAGTAATGTGTAAGTTGTATATGTAGGGAGGTAGTATATGTTCACCTATAAATGATGTGGGCGATCATTTTGGTGTTTAAGATTTTCAAGATATGCATGATGATAGATGATTTAAAATTTGTAGAAATTGCATAACCGCCCTCGTAGATGTTATTTAAATCAGTTTTTTTTAGTTTAAGAAATACAAAAATGCCATTAATATCTAATCTCCTGATCTACTAAATCAATTGCTAAGATTTGTTCATTTTGTTCACAAAATCATCATTATTCACTCATTAACCCACCCTTTATATATATATATAGGGTAAGGTTCATGGGAGAACCACCTTTATTGCGAGAACCGCGAGAACCAATGTGAACATTACAAAATAAACCCACTACACCTAAAAAACATAAAAAAAACCTAACCCCCCCCCCCCCTAAAAAAAACCTAAAAACAAACCTTACCCCCCCCCCCCCCCCCCAAAAAAAAAAACCTAAAAAAATCTAAAAAACACACAAAATTTTTTTTTAATATTTTTATATAAAAGTTGCTACTTTTAGTAGCCGAAAAAAAAATCTTTCTAGCGATTTTTATATAAAAAAATATTAGAAAAATTATTTTTTGTGTGTTTTTTAGAATTTTTTTAAGTATTTTTTGTTGTGTTCACATTGGTACTCGCGGTTCTCGCAACAAAGGGTGGTTCCTAACGGATCCTTCTCCTATATATATATATATTGGAGGGTTCAAATGAGAAGAATTTTTTTGTAAGAAGAAAAAAGAAGAAGTTTCAACCAATAAGAATGCTTCATTTTACTTCATTTAATATTTGCATTTAATTTTGACATAAAGGTATGTTGGTAAACTTACATAAATCATTAATTTGTATTTTTCCCCTTTAATAACTAACTAAATTAAATTTGTAACTCCTTTTCAAAATATATACTTTTTCCAAATTAAAAAAAAAACAACTTACTTTAAAGTGTAGAATAAATTACTAGTTGTGTAGGATAAATTACGAGTTGTGTATAATATATTTCGAGGTGTGTAGGATAAATTTTGACTGTGTAGGATAAAATTCTATAATGTGTAGGGTATATGTAGGAAAATTTTGATATGTGTAGGTTTTGTAGAATATATGTAGGATAATTAATGATTAGTTGACTAATTAATTAAAGAGAAAAAAGTTAATGATATGAGTTATAAATGAAATAGTCTTTTACTAATATGCCCTTTCTTCTTTTTCTTCTCACATTAAAATTGTTCTCAAATGAACATTCCCCTATATATATATATATATATATATATATATATAGAGAGAGAGAGAGATAGAGAGGCCGGTTAACGTACAATATGCCTTAACGTACGACGGTACAAGCGTACGCTGTGAAATTACGCACGTTGTAAAACTCAAAACCCTAATTACGCATGTTGAAAAACCATAATCACGCATGTTGAAAACCATAACATGCTTCATTACATAATTTAACATGCTTCATTACATAATTATAACATGCTTCATTACATAAGTTTAATTTCACAGCGTACGCTTGTACGTTAAGCAATATTGTATTTTACACTTCCACTATATATATATATATATATATATATGTATATATATATGTATATATATATATATAGGGTCATGATTTAGAGAAAATGGGGGAAAGTGTGAGAACGGTGAGAACGCTTATGGATCGTTAGATCAAAAGATTCCATGGACTAGATTGCGCGGCGGCGTTTTCGTAAATAACATCAATTTTATTATGTGGGACGCACTTCATTAACGGCAAAAAGGTCTTTCACCGCTCAAATTCAAAATGCCAACAAATGATATCACGCCATTCAAAAGAAATAAAACGCCATTAAAAACAAAATGCCAAAAATTAGTGATAAAACACGTTGGATATTGCAGGAAGAGGAAACAACACAGTAACTGAATTTCAGTTATTAACATTTATTAGAAGAAGTTCCCTCTTAAATTACGTGGCAAAAACATCGTTATATAAACGACGTAAAACGTCGCATCCATAATCACTTCAATCTATCAATTTCTCCAAAAACATCTTTATCCAAAAACGACAATTTAACTAAAACGCCAAAAATGGCAACAATCGTTTGGTGGAGATACACTCTGGCAATCAGGCGATTCGTCCAGCGTTTTGACAACAGAATGAGGGTATATGTTAGGACGATCAAGGCAATTTTGAAGATGGAAGAAGAGGTACAGAGGGGTATCCTATCCCTTCTAGACAACGAATGCCATGAAACACATATGCTTATGAAAGCATTAACAAGGAAATTTGGACCAATCAAAGCAGATGTAAAGTCGGGCCCTGTCATGAAATCATGGCGTTTTGATGATGAAACAGACATGGTGACCATTATATACGATAGCTGAGAGCAGGAAGTCTCCTGGCTTGAGAACATCATGACAAAGCAGGGGCTTGGTTTCATGGAAGAATTGCATAACGCCACTTGTTTGAACATGGAAATGGACTCAAAATTGGAATTAATGCACGACATGTTCAAGTGGAGGCTTCAGAATCTTCAGGAACAAGAAGCCGATGAAGGTGAAGGTGATGACATGGACGAAGATCCAGATGAAGACTCCGAGGAAGAAGATGACACAAGTGATGGATACTTTTCGGATAAATTACCTTCTGACGAAGGGTTTTAATTTTTTTTTTCTTTTTTTCTTCTGTGTAATCTTCTTTTTTTTTAAGATAATTAAGTGATGTATTTCTATATTTATTTGTAAAACGCCAAAAAAAAAATACTAAAAGAGGTTATTGCTTACAAAACGCCAGAAATAACAAAAAAATATTTTTATGCTTAATATTTTATTTTCTCCGTTATTGTGTTTTGTCATCTTGGTATGCATAACGCCATTTAGAAAAATGCCAAACTTAGAAGATGGGACGTCTATCACCTATAAACTGATAAAGCTGGTCAAAACAGTAAATACAAAACAGTAACTGAAAAGACGGTTACTTTATTACTATCATTTATTACAATAAAAAAAATCCTGCCAAAACTACGCGCCAAAAAACTCCTATAAGTGAGGGGTCTATACACAATGAATTGACCATACCCAAAAAAACAAACGTCATATTCTCTAGAAACCACTCACTTTAAAACGTCAAAAAATGTTAGTTAAAATAACAATAGATGGCAAAGCTTTCACTGAATGGATTCTTCTTCTTAGGGGTTATCTCAATAATCTTTTGTTGAATGAAATGGACAAATATTCAAGAAAAAGCGACTGATGACAGTGATATGCCATCATGTGAACTTTGTTCTTGATGAATATTGGCATGGAATAAAGGGATCAACACAGGTGTAAAATGCTATTTTGGACTCCATTATTATAAAAGCATTAAATAAGAGTTGATCTTCAATGACATGCCACCAAACAAGAATATCACACCAAAAAACAGGATGCCACTAAGCAGCTTTGTCTAAAAAAGATGGTGTTTATGTAGGAAAGTTGACATCTAGTTAAGGTATTCAGAGGTTCAAAATGCCAAAAACAAATTCAAGAAGAAGAGCTTGTTGACAGTGAAGATTCGGAAGAGAAATTAGATTAACATTTTTAATGTTTTTTTTCTTTTTCATTTTATATTGTTTTGTTATCAACTTATCTGTTGTTTTGATATCTAATTCTTTACAAATAAAATATATTATTATATAAAACGCCAAAAACTACAAACATCAAAACGCTACTAGTATGAAAACTGTGAGAACGGGTGCTGGCAAAGCACCTTGTCAAATGTAATAAACGCCAAAAAATTCACTAAACGCCATTAAAAACATTTGGTCTTATTGTAATCTTATGAAAATATTAATGACTCATAGTGAATTATTATACAACGTCACAAAATGCCAAAAAATGATTAGAAAACGCAATAACACCAAAAAATTATCTATGTGACACAAAAACAATTAATTCAATGCCAAAAAGTTTAAAAAATACAATTAACGCCAAAATAATCTTAAACGCCAGAAAATGTTATAGCGCGTTGGAAAATAAAAGAATATTTAAAAGACAAAATTAACCCCTCACCCCCAGATCATATCCACCGCCACGTGTTTGGCCAGAATGCGTTCTCACTATTCTCACACTTTTGACATTTTCTCCTGATCCCGTTTCTATATATATTGTCACACCCTCAAAATACCACATGCGGACACACCGCGGGACGTGTGACGTACAAGGATCCAAGCCACCAATCACATTGAACTATAATAGATATCTAAGCAAAACATTCCATTCATTTCATGATATAATTCCAAGTCATAAGTAAAACCAAAGTAAACGTTCAACGGAAGAATAATGTAAATTGTTAATCAACTGTTTCAAAACACATATTCAAAACCAACGAAACAAGTATCCAAGAGTCTCGACCCATGACCACTCCAACACTCCCAGAGAGCAAGTCCATAGCCAAGAATCTAACAACCTGCAAGCATGCAGACAAATGTGTCAGACGACGCTGGTGAGTTCAAAGTTTGTTATCACGTTTTAGTTACCAAATATGAGTATAAAACATTTCAGAGAATAGATGTTGTTATTAACTTGATTACTGCAGATGGCTCCAGATTATTTGCCCAAACCCCAATGCTCTATCATACATTGGTCAAGTGGTTAAGGTAATTAGTTCACGACCGTCCTCCCCGGTACGGAGTGAGGGTGCCAAACCTAATAGCGTTATCAACTAAGAACCCCGTTGCCTCCCCGGCAACCAATCGGTATATGATGGGACTTAATGATAGAAATGAGTGTAAAAACCAACATCCCAGGTTTAACATTCCAGCCAAACCCAATACCCGACATTCCTCCCTGGAACATTACCCGATATCCCTCCCCGGGATGCATGCTTGAAAAAGGCAGTGAACTCGCGTTGGATTTGCTCGGTATTTAACAAGTTACCCGTTTCAATTAATCAACCAACACTACTGTGGTTAACTATACTTATTAGTCTCATAATTAAACAAGTCACGTATTTGTACACAGTAAGACACATAATCGTACACAGTTTGCATCTATCACAAGATCACCATATATCATATATCATATATCAATACTCAGCCCTACCCATGCTCACATCTCATGTAAGAGTCTAATGATAACATTCCACAATCACAAGCATACAATACCACAATAATAACATTTCAAAATCATTCTAACTGTTTACCGTTCAGACCATCTATCTCTTCGGCGAAGGACCCTGGCGACGAAATACCTATCTTTCGTCGTCATCATAGTTGACGAATTACCTATCTTTCGTCGACATCATGGGTGACGAAATACCTTAGAGATTCTCCAAGATTACAAAGTAACTGTTAACACGTTTTCAGCGGGGTTTACGGATCAAACATCGGTTTCTTTACAAGTTCTAATACCCTAACTACTGTTCAATCATCAAACAAATAATCCAACAACTTTAATATCGAAATACATCACCACGGATTACACAAGTCTTGATTACATGATTCTAATCCAACTAATAACATTTTCATTCACAAAAAAATCAGATTGTCAGTTTCATGGCTATAAACGTATTTAGGCCATCGACCCTTATCATGCAAATTTCTAGATTTAAATGTTATTTGAGAACCTAATCTCACACAAATCACAACAACATAATTCCATCTAATAACAAAGTTAGGCACTAACTGATATGCAAAATAACACGAGGGATCTCGAAGATCAGGGAGAGATGCTCGAATGATTGAGAGCTTCACGGGGAATCAAATTTGCCGTCAAACATGGAGGAAAGGAACACTCTAGGGTTTTTAGTTTACGTAACAGTTTTTAAAGCGGTTTCACAAACAACTAGAATGTGGGCCGCAAACTATCCTGGGCTGAAGCCTCTTAACGGCGAAAGACCTCTTGATGAAAGACCGTGTTTCGTCAAGCGTGTTGGTGACGAATGACTGTGGTTCTTTGTCGTGTGCTAAGTGAATCAAGTGTGGTATTCTGTTATGTCGAAACATTACGCAATAAATAATACTTACAGTTTCATGTAACAGTCAAACGTGACAATACACCAATCATTCAAACATAGCAATGCATTAACATTAACTATACTAATAACATACTCGAGTTACAGCATCATCAACTGAATTGTGAAACAAGTAATGCGTAAAAGAAAAGCCTTGAAATCTCGAGTTGTCACATCATCCCCAACTTGAAAGAAATTTCGTCCCGAAATTTGACGAGTAATCCAAAACCACAAGATGTTAACTCAGGATGACTGTGGGTTTTCCGCGGGTACCACATCATCCCCAACTTGAAAGGGAATTTCGCCCCGAAATTCGTTAGTCGCATCAGATTTAGATTTGTCAGCTGGGAATAAGTGAGGGTACTTGAGCTTCATCTGATCCTCGCGTTCCCATGTGAACTCCGATCCACGTCTTGAGTTCCATCGAACCCTCATGATCGGAATTCGACTATGCTTACAGACCTTGACCTCCCGATCCATAATCTCTATTGGTTCCTCGACAAACTACAACTTGTCGTTGATCTTCAATTCTTGAAACGGTACCACAAGTGTTTCATCGAACAAACACTTCTTTAGCTGAAAGACATGGAAGACATCATGGACGTTACCCAACTCAGCAGGTAACTCTAACTTGTAGGCCACTTTACCAATTCTCTCCAGAATTTTAAATGCCCAACATAACGAGGGTTAAGCATGCCGTGTTTTCTAAAACGCACCACATCCTTCCAGGGTGAGACCTTTAACATAACACGATCACCGACTGCGAACTCCAAAGGTTTCCTACGCTTATCCGCGTAGCTTTTTTGACGGTCGCGCGATGCAGCCATACGGTTTCTAATCTGAACGATCTTTTCTGAAGTTGCCAATACAAGCTCCGTGCCTGTGATCTGGCTGTCACCCACCTAAGCCCAACAAAGAGGTGAACGACATTTTCGTCCGTACAATGCTTCGAATGGGGCTGCCTGGATACTGGTATGGTAGCTATTGTTATAAGGAAACTCTATCAAGGGCAAGTGTTTCTCCCAACCCTTGGCAAAATCAATCACA
Organism: Helianthus tuberosus; assembly: GCA_030545235.1. Classification (NCBI taxonomy): domain Eukaryota; kingdom Viridiplantae; phylum Streptophyta; class Magnoliopsida; order Asterales; family Asteraceae; genus Helianthus; species Helianthus tuberosus. The sequence goes on from JARYGA010026145.1 coordinate 248,031, forward strand.
CACGCACGCAGCATGTCTTCAAGTGTTTGGATGGTTCGCTCACTTTGACCATCCGTCTGCGGGTGATAAGCAGTGCTCATGTCGAGACGTGAGCCGAACGATTTGTGCATCGACTGCCACAAATCCGAAATAAAACGTGGGTCACGATCAGAGATAATAGAGGTCGGCACTCCGTGCCTAGAAACCACTTCCTTCATAGAGATAGCCGCTAGTTGTGAGAACTTATCCGTTTCCTTGATTGCTAGAAAATGTGCTGACTTCGTGAGACGATCTACGATCACCCAAATGGTATCGTTCCGGTTTAGAGTTCTAGGTAGCCCAGTGACAAAATCCATTGCTATCTGCTCCCATTTCCACATGGGTATTTCTAGTTGCTGGAGCAATCCAGACGGTTTCTGATATTCCACCTTGACCTTTGAACACGTCAAGCATTTACTAACATAACTCGCGATGTGAGCTTTCATCTTCGGCCACCAATACATGACTTTGAGGTCCTGATACATCTTATCCGACCCTGGGTGAACAGAGTATTGAGACTTGTGCGCTTCGTCCATCACAAGTTCTCTAAGATTTCCAAACAAAGGAATCCATATTCGTTCCATGCAATATAGAATACCATCAGATCTTTCTACCAGCCGCTTTTCCAGGCCCCTTAAGTACTCTGCTTCAATGTTTTCCTCTTTCAACGCTTCGGTTTGTGCAGAACGAATCTGGTCAGGCAAATTAGAGTGGATGGTGAGCTGCAACGCGCGAACACGTTTGGGTTTCGATTCCTTTCGATTGAGGGCATCAGCTACAATGTTAGCCTTACCCGGATGGTACTTGATGGCACAATCATAGTCGTTTAAAAGTGCTACCCAGCGACGCTGTCGCATATTCAATTTCTTCTGGTCAAAGATATGCTGAAGGCTCCTGTGGTCGGTATAAATAGTGCATTTAGTACCGTACATGTAATACCTCCAGATTTTGAGCGCAAACACCACGGCTCCCAAATCTAAGTCATGTGTCGTATAATTCCTCTCGTGAACCTTCAACTGTCGAGAGGCGTAAGCTATCACCTTCTCGCGTTGCATCAACACGCAACCGAGACCCTGAAAAGAAGCATCACAATATACTACAAAATCTTCGGTACCTTCTGGTAAAGACAAGATCGGTGCGTTGCAGAGCTTTTGTTTCAACAACTGGAAAGCATCTTCT